>ML798920.1:23452-45280 GCA_009831015.1 Picea engelmannii | reverse complement strand
GTTTGATGATGAAGTGTTGCTAAGGCAAGGCTTCATCAATCAAACCCTAGGGAAAATGGCTCACTAAGGTGTAGAAACCCTAGGCCTTAGTGCGTTTTCTCCTTCCTTGGCCCAAAGACAAGATAAAAAAACGGCTAGGCTAGAAGAATAGGATTAGAGTGTTGCTATGGCAAGGCTCTATCTAACTTCAGCAAAACCAAATGGCTCTTTAACTTAGTAGGGACATGAGACAAGGACACCAACATATGCTTGTCACCTAGGGTTTAATCCAGCAAATTATAATAGCAAAATGCAAGTAAACAATACCATAACCATTCAATAAAGAAGTGTTTTGCAGAAATTTACTTATATCCACCAAGCATTCATATAGCCAAACCCTACTTGTAAACCTTCCACCAAGATAAATGCCAAAAAATCACCAAAAGAAGTCCCCTTCAACAAGTGCGCCACAATTTCAGCCAATAACCCTAAGAGAGCCGAAAATTTCAGGCCTCACCAAGTGGTGAGTGAAAGATGATGATAATTAGAGAGTTTTAGCTCTCTATTTATACAGTACAAATGACCTTAATTAATTTTTAGGTCACCAAAAGGCCAACAAGGCCAAAATACCAAATAATATTGTTTTACATTAAATGTCATAAATTAAACCCTAATCAAGCAAATAATGAGGACTTAATGCCCTTTTAGGGTGACGTTAGCCCTTTCTAGGGAAAATGTGGCCTCCTGGAGCAAAACGTTAACCCTCCTTGGGCCTCTAGACGCTGCCACACGTACCAATCATGCCTCAACTGCCTCCCAAAGCTCCCACATCGTTGGATGACGTCATAGGATGTCTTGGGTGACATCATAGGATGTCTTGGGTGACGTCATGGCCTTCCAAGGCCAACGTCCTAGTGGAAAGGGCACAACCCCCCTGGTAGGGCTCTGTCGGGGTGCCTCTGTGGAACGTCCTCCCTTTCTCCGATGCAAACTCCTCTGTCCTGTCTCTGCCCCCTGCTGGGGTCTCAGCATCCATCTGGTGGGCTCTTCAGCCCCATGGAGGTCCGAACTAATCATCAACCACCATTGGAGAGCTAAAGAGGTAGGCTCTAGAGCCCATTCTTGTTTGTTTTTATACTTTTCTTCCATGTGTTGTAAACTAATATATTTTCTATGTTGAATACTTGAATGCTCTCTTCTCCTACTCTTTCCCATTTCTCCTTCTCCATCATTCTATTGCAGGCAGCAAGTTATTCTAAAGAAGGATTATGGGTATGTGGTTTACGCTTTTGGTACCATTTTTTATTATGATGGTGGTGTTGGAAACCAAAATACCAATGATGATGAGGAAATACTAGAAGTAGGCAATGGCACATATTGTGGAGAGAAGGAAGAAGTGGAAGGGTATGATGATCATGAAACTGATAGTGATGATGGAAACAAACACAAAGAGAGTTCAACACCCTTGTGGAACTATGTGACAAAGCTTGGGGGATGGAAAGTGGGTGGAACCGAAAAATTTATATGCTCCCAAAACAACTTACATAGGTTCATATACCCATGTGAGAAAGCATCTATGTGGGATTATGCCATGGGATGAAGGTAAGACTATAGGTCAAAACCTATGAGCAAGTGCCAATGAAAGATGGAAACAGCTACAAGAAGCAAGAGAAGGCCACACAAAACAAATCCAAAAAATCAAGGGTTGAATCTGAGACCTCGGGCTCACATAGAATGTTCAAAGGTAGATCCCCATCCCCCGATGCTAGTGGATTCTCTATGCATGTGGCATACCATTCAATGTTCTTCGCTCACCCTATTGGCATGAAATGGTACAAGCCATCAACGATATCCTTAAACAAGCCAGACCCATGGGACTTGATAGGAAAAGTGTTGAGAAATGTAGCTCGAGCAGGAGCTTCTTGCGCAAGTTAGGTGTGAATGTGTGAGAAGTAGTTTGAGACAACTTCTTAGTGACCACTTAGGAAAAGTGGGAAATAATACCATCTTGTAATTTCACTTAAATAAATAAAAGTGAAAGTCAAATTTCCCATGTTCTCCTAGTCTAAGAAATCTAAATGAAATATTCTAGAATATTAGTGAGTTAGATTTGTTCGAATCTTAGCCATACACCTCATTGTTGAGATAAGGTGGTTGCTAGGATTTGGAACATTAGTTGCTAAGATTTGGGAAATTAGTTGGTAGGATTAAAGAGATTAGTTGTTAAGATTTGTAAAATTAGTTGCTAGGATTGAGAAGATTAGTTATCTCTCTCAAAGCATAAATAGGACAAGATGGGAGAAGTTGGAACACACATGAGAACACTTGAGAGAGATGGATAGTTGAGCCCAAGAGAAGAAGGAGAGTGCATCTGAGAGGAGAAAGTGCAGATCCGTTGTAGCAAACAGCAAGAGGGAATCCATACAGCAGCAGCACCGTACAGTCGTACAGCAGTAACTACTGCCTTCTTTCTTGAGCAGAGCCATACTTCTATTTCAGGAGGTTATACTTCTCTGTTCTGTAGTGTTTTGTTTACCGTACACATGCTAAGTTATAGCACTGTGGAGGTGCCTTGTAAGCTTTGATCATTGGAATGATAAGCTGATTTAAAGGAGAAAATCACTGTACATGTGTGTTATTCATTCTGTTCATTTTCCAGCTATATGTGTGATTGTTGCATGTTCAGAAATATTCATTTATGTGATTAAATAAGTTCAGATCTTATTTATTTAATTAAGAAAAACATAGGACAGCAGTCATCTAGGGCTTTTGGAAAATTCACACGGTATCGGAGCTGGTCTCTAATTGCGATCCTCGAGGATTTACAGCAATGGATCAACTGCCAGAAACAAGGACCAGCAATTAGAGGGTTTCATTATTGTTGCTTGAAGGACTAAGCACTCTTGCAGGGCAGATTTTTTGTTTTAATTTCAGATTTGGGAGTTTGTGCAATAGATCTCAAAGATGGCATTAGCAAGCCTCAGATTTGAGGACAGATTAGATGGTGCCTCCAATTACTTGTCCTGGAAAGCCAAGGTAACATTGCTATTGGAAGAAAACGATCTCTGGGATATCATCGAGAAGGTAGTTGCTCCACCTATAGATCCGCAGCAGTTGGCTGCACATAAGAAGAAGGAATTGAAGGCCAAGCAGGTGATCTTGGATGCCATGAAAAAAACAACGAAGGAGATGTTCAATGCCACAGTTAGCCTCTACCAGAGTGAGAACATTAACAAGAAGATGATATTGCAGAACAAACTCAAATCCATAGAGATGACCATATCAGACACTATTACCAGTTACCTTGTGAAGGTCACACAGATCCATGATCAACTTGCAGCGGTTGGGGAGAAGATTGCAGATGCAGAGCAAGTGAACATGGCACTGAATGGATTCCCAAGATCATGGGAACCATTTGTCAAGGGTATTTGTGCTCGTGAGAACCTTCCTAAATTTGAGAGGATTTGGGATGACTGCATCCAGGAAGAGACTCAGATGGAGTCAAAGGCTGGCAAGAAGGGTGGTGACGACAACCTAGGCCTAATCGGTCAAACCAAGAAGGGAAGAGGTTAAGGACCCAGCAAGGGTAAGGAAAAGAGTGAGGAGTCAACCTCACAGCTAGGGAAGGACTTGAGAAAAATCAAGTGCTTCATATGTCATAAGTACAGTCATTACGCATCACAGTGCTTGGAGAAGAAGGATAAAAGGATGCAGCAGCAAAATCAGGTGGCAGCCTCAGCTGAAACTCAGATGAGCGAGTTTGCCTCCAAGTTCAAGAAGGATTTCTCGATCGTATATTGCCTTTCTACCAGTACAATTTCAAGGAACGCTTAGTATGTGGACAATGGAGCATATAAGCATATGACATCAGCCCGAGAGTTATTTTCAAGTCTAACAGAGCAGGATTCGAGAGTTCAGGTTGAACTTGGTGATGATGCCAAGTACCCAGTAGCAAGAGTTGGTACCATTCCCTTCTAGCTCCAATCAGATAACTCTTTAGACTTTGATGATGTGTTGTTTGTTCCAAGCAAAGTTACCAGAACCGGACCGGTCATTGAACCGATTGACCCAAAAAACCGGAACCAAACCGGGAAAAAACCGGAAAAAAATGGATCAAAAAACCGGTCACTAAAAATACATAAAATATTCAAATTTTGAAAAACAAATACATATTCATGTGTATTCATGTGAATCCAAACCATTATACACAAATTTGCAAAGTTTAAAAAAAAAACTCTAAATTTTTAAAAAAATGTGAATCAACCCTAAATTTAAAAAAAAATCTAAATTCCCCCTACCTTTTCCACCCACTGGTCATCTTCACGGAACCGGTCGGTTCAAGCAAAAAAGCCGGTTCCGTACGAAACTGGTCAGGGGCGGTTCGGACCGGTGGAGGCTCAGAACCAGTTGGACCGGCCGGTTTTACCGATTCCGGTTCGGTTCTTGTAACACTAGTTCCAAGTCTCAAGAAGAATTTGCTTTCAATTTAAATTATGGAAGATAAGGGCTTTGCAGTAGAGTTCAAAAACCAATAGGTCCTTATCAAACCAAAGGAGTCTAGCCCATAATCAACTCAGGTGATCGAGGTTAGGGAAAGCAACTTGTACAAGTTACAAGATGAATATGTTCGAGCCCTAGTTCATAATATGGACAACTTGTGCGAGTTATGGCACAAGAGGATGGAGCACCTACATTACAGAGCGTTGCCTGTTCTGAGGGAGATAGTCACAAGTCTTCCGGAGTTCGACATTGAGCAGCAGGGAGTATGCAAAGGGTGCACGCTTGGCAAGCATGCCAAGGTTGCTTTCTCAAGCAGCAAGCACAGGTCTAAGGGGGTTCTAGACCTAGTGCATTCAGATGTATGTGGACCATATGGGTACCTTGTTGCAGAGCTTTATTCTAGCCCGACCTTGTTCTAGAGTGTAATGTATGGGTTTTGGGATTATTCAAAGATCGGTATTCTAAGAGGATGACACATGTGCTATTTTTAGCAGGTTTCGAGTTCACGCTTCTAGAGTTATAGGTTTCGCAATTTTTCCCCATGCATCGAATTTACATGCACACTTTGGAGGATGCATTAGGGGATCAAGACAATCATATGGGCACTTTCAAATTCTTGATTCAGCTTTTTTTGGTAGTTTTTGTTGATGTTTTTGGTAGCAGCGGGAGGTATTCACCTCCAGGATAACCTCTCTTCAAAGGAAAACAATTTAAAGAATTAAAGAAGCCCCAGAAGAAATATATTGCTCCAGAAGTCAAGTCGTCCTGCCAGAAAAGATAAAGTAAAAATATATTTTCCAGAAAGGACAGGTCGGTCCCACTGGAAAAGTTCACTAGAAGATTAGTATAAATAAGAGTTGACGCTAGCTCATTTGGACACTCTCTCCACTCTGCAATATAGGCGCAAGTCTAAGTGTGAGCTGCAGCTACCGCAATCCAATGAAGGAAGGAAGGTACAAGTCTGGTTGGGGTATATCTCTTAGTCTTGGTGGTACGCTAGAGGTGAACTGGTGCTCTAGCGCTCTGGCTAGGGTTTACATTGTTGAGTTCTCTCCTTGTTGAGACAAGTATTGTTGGGATTCTTTCTTGTTGGTTTGCTCTAGTGGATGGAGCTATTTCATGGTTATGTTGTATTGGCTAGGATATTCTCTATAAGAAGGTTTGTTGGGTTTTCTTCCCTTGTGTAGAAGGGATTCCCAAGATGTATATGCTTAGTTCGAGGGAAGGCACGAGTAGGTGCCTATGGTTGGGTGGCGATGGTGCAGCATCGCCTATGGTGAAACGAGCATGCAAACTAATTTTATGAAAATTCAACATGGTATCAAAGCTAGTTTTCTTCAGAACAGTCTAATCGTTGGAAGGAAGATCGTGAGATTTACCGCTGCAGTTTGTCGCTGCTCAAACCTAAACCTTGCCAAGCTCGTCGAGCAACCGTTTGGGGGACGTTGAGATTGATTTTGCTCTAGATCAGCTCGCTCTAGCCTAGCGCACCTCCTGGTGGTCTCAGATTACAACTTGGTGAAAGTTGAAATTTCTCATTGCAATTGCAATGCCAGTTGCAGTTGCAATGCCAATTGCAGTTGCAGTGTCAATTGCAATTGCAGTGTTAATTGCTTCATGTCAGTTGCAATTGCAGTTGCAGTACCAGTTGCAGCTGCCAGTTGCCAGTTGCGCAAACCTTGTATGGTGCTACAAATTTATGAGGTATGCACTTGTATATGTTTAAAACTGTATCATTATCATGAGGATGTTTGTAGGAGAAGGGATCTTTTATCCAAGCAAAAATTGTAGATCCAGAGGGATCTCAGATCCAGTACACTCAGAGGAACAACGCACCCTCCCTGGAAGTAAAGACTCCAGGTTTGATTGTTTTGATATGCCTCTAGTTTTTATGGAATTATGTTGCATTTTGATCTATTGAAGTTATGATCATTATGAGATGCACTTGTTGATCTCCCCTCTAGGAGATATTCTTGTTTTGTTGTTTGTCCCGGGCAGGTTATCTTGTTAAAATCCATGGAAGTTGCCATGAAAATGTTGTTCTTATTTCTTGTTTCGCGCAGGTTACCACGAACGCAGGTCACCAGTGATAGCTCTAAGATGGAGCTATAGTGATGGTTGCAGAAGACAACAAATTAAATAGTCTCTAGTTTGAGACATAAAGCAGTCTAACCAGACAAGGAGTTTGTACAAACTGACAATTCGATCAGTTCAGGCCCTGATGCATGATTCTATTAGTCTGTGTGAGTTATGGCATAGCTGACTTGCTCATTTGCATTATAGAGCTCTTCCCGCTCTGGGAAGATGGTGACGCGTCTTCCAGCGCTCTATGTAGAGCATGATGGCATTTGCAAAGGTTGTGCTCTTGGAAAGAATGCCAAGAGACCTTTTCCAGGCAGTGACAGCAGATCCAAGGGGATCTTGGACTTAGTGCATTCAGATTTGTGTGGGCCCATGACAGTTGCTTCTTTGAGTGGATACTTATACTATGAGATCTTCAAACTTGGATTTTGAAGAACCTAACTCCCGAGGAGGCTTTCACCGAAGTGAAGCTTGTGGTTGGACACCTCAGGATATTTTGGGTGTCCTGTATACATTCACGTACCCAAGGAGAAAAGGACGAAGTTAGACCCTTCACGCAGGAAGGGTACATTTGTTGGGTATAGTGAAACTTCGAAGGCATATCGGATCTACATCCCAGGTCAGAGACAGATTGAGGTGAGCAAGGATGTTTCCTTTAAGGAGGAGGTAGCCTTCAGGAGATCTGGAGGATCTCACATGGAGATTGATAGTAAGAGGCAGAAGGATATGGTATCTTCTCCTCCTCACCCTTCAGCAGTTCAAAGGGAGACAGTTGAGCCTATTGATCCAGTTGATCCTATGGATCATGTTGATGTTCCTAAAGATATTGCAATAGGCCGAAAGAGGCCTACATGGGCTCGTCAAACTTTGCAGGAGGCAGGGGGACTTGCGGCTATGAGCCACATCATTTATTCGGAGCCTTCCTGTTATGAGGCATCTAGTCAGCGAGTATGGAGAGATGCCATGATGGAGGAGTATCAGTCCATCGTGAAGAATGATGTGTGGGATATTGTTCTGAGACCTAAAGGGAAATTTGTGGTGACTTCCAAGTGGATCTATAAGATCAAACATGCAACTGACGGGAGCATCAAGAAGCACAAAGCGAGATTTGTGGCTAGAGGATTCTCTCAGGTAGAGGGAATAGACTATGAGGAGACATTTTCTCCTACTGCTTGGTACACCTCCATTCAGACGATCATTGCCCTTACTTCAGCCATGGGTTGGAGATTACATCAGATGGATGTGAAGACAGCCTTCCTCAACAGAGAGATTGAGGAAGAGGTGTACATCGAGCAACCAGATGGTTTTTTGATTCAGGGGAAGGAGTCCCATGTGTGCAGATTGAAGAAGGCCTTGTATGGACTCAAGCAAGCACCTCGAGCTTGGTATGCGAGGATTGATGGATACCTAATGAGTTTGGGTTTCAGCAAGAGTGTTGTTGATGCCAACCTGTACTATGAGGTTGTTGATGGTGAGTCCCTGTTTTTTGATCCTGTACGTTGATGATTTATTTCTCACCGGAGCAGAGAGCCTGCCTCATTGCTTGGTGCAAATATGAGTTGGCCTCTGAATTTGAAATGAAGGATCTTGGCATGATGCACTATTTCTTAGAACTTGAGGTGTGGCAGAGAACTGATGAGATATTCATAAGTCAAGAGAGAAGTATATAGTTGAGATTTTGAGAAGATTTGGAACGTTGGACTGTAAGTCCATGGCCACACCGATGGTGTCGAATCTGAAGAAGTTAAGTGAGTCTTCTTTCGATTCAGACTTGATTGATTCAACTATGTACCACAGCTGATTGGATCATTGATGTATCTGGTTAATACTAGACCAGACATTTGTTATGTAGTGAGTGCACTTAGCGAGTTCATGAGTCAGTCAAGACAGATACATTGGGTGGTTGTGAAGCATGTGTTGAGATACTTGCGAGGCACAGTTGGATATGGCCTGAGATATGCTTCCATTGTTGACATGAGACTGCAGGGATATGTTGATTCTGATTGGGCAAGGAGCGCAGTGGACAGGAAGAACACCTCCGAGTGTTGCTTCAGTTTGGGGTTTGCCATGGTTTCTTAGTGTAGAAGGAAACAGACTTTTGTGGCTTTGAGTACCGCAGAAGCCAAGTATATTGTAGTATGTACGGTAGTACGTGAAGCAGTGTGGCTTCGTAAGCTCCTTGCAAGATTGTTTGGACAGATGTTGGATCTCACCGTGATTCATTGAGTTGTGTGAAACTCTCAGAGAATCTAGTATCTCATGAAAATACCATTACATTCGAGACATGGTGCAGTGGAAAGCAGTACTGGTGTAGTACCTTCCTACAGATGAGCTGATTGCAAATGTTCTCACCAAGCCCCTTGCCAAGTCGAAGTTTGAATACTTCTGTGATGAACTTCGAGTGATAGAGAATACCCATCTCGTTAAGAGGAAGTGTTGATGATTGCAGCTTCGTGAGACATTCTCCAGGTCTTCTCCTCAGTGTAGTGAGTTGGGTCGACCTGTGAGGACATTCACAAGATCTTCTCCTCGATATAGTGAGTTGGGTCGATCTGTGAGTGTGTTGTGCCTTCTCTATGTCTTCTCCTCGATGGATGAGCTAGGTCAACCTGTGAAAGGTCTTCTCCTCAGGTGGTTGAGTTGGGTCGATATGTGAGGACGCTCGAAATCTTCTCCTCGGATGGATCGAGTTGGGTCAACTTGTGAGGACACTCCTCAATGACTGAGTTAAGCATGACACTTGTCAGTGTAGTGACAAGTTGTACTGGGTTGGTGCCCAACGACCCCTGGGGTGTAGCCCATGTGGTTGGGATATTGTCCATGTCGTTCTCCTCGACGGACTAAGCTGGGTTGACCTGTGATGTTACTCCTCGATGGACTGAGTTGAGTATAGCACTTATCGATGGACTGATAAGTTGCACTGGGTTGTAGCCCATTGTCCCCTGGGGTGTAGCCCATGTGGACACGTCCCTTGGGATGTAGCCCAAGTCGACATGTCATGCGGGAGTAGCCCTTGACGATGATGACACACACTATGAGGTTGTAGCCCTAGTGTTCTCTAGTGGGTTGTAGCCCCTAGACGAGACTGATAGGTCCATATTGGGTGTAGCCATGTACGACGTGATGATGCTACCAGTAGCATGGTCTGCATGACCATGGCATGATCGAAGGACCATGGCATAGCCTGCAAGGCTATGAGGACCAAAGGAAAACATCATGGAGAATACCTCCCTAGCTAAGAGGGAGTGTTAATGTTTCTAGTAGTAGCGGGAGGTATTCACCTCCAGGATAACCTCTCTTATAGATGAAGGTGCCAAGACGTCAAAGGAAAACCATTAAAAGAATTAAAGAAGCCCCAGAAGAAATGTATTGCTCCAGAAGTCAAGTCGACCTGCCAGAAAAGATAAAGTAAAAATATATTTTCCAGAAAGGACAGGTCGGCCCCACTGGAAAAGTTCACTAGCAAATTAGTATAAATAAGAGTTGACGCTAGCTCATTTGGACACACTCTCTCCACTCTACAATATAGGCGCAAGTATAAGTGTGAACTGCAGTTGCTGCAATCCAATGAAGGAAGGAAGGCGCAAGTCTGGTTGAGGTATATCTCTCAGTCTTGGTGGTGCGCTAGAGGTGGACTAGTGCTCTAGCGCTCTGGCTAGGGTTTACATTGTTGAGTTCTCTCCTTGTTGAGATAAGTATTGTTGGGATTCTTTCTTGTTGGTTTTCTCTAGTGGATGGAGCTATTTCATGGTTATGTTGTATTGGCTAGGATATTCTCTATAAGAAGGTTTGATGGGTTTTCTTCCCTTGTGTAAAAGGGTTTCCCAGGATGTATATGCTTAGCTTGGGGGAAGGCACAAGTAGGTGCCTATGGTTGGGTGCGGATGGTGCAGCATCGCCTATGGTGAAACAAGCATGCAAACTAATTTTATGAAAATTCAACAGTTTCTATTTCTAGTAACATGGTCTCTTCGACGGAAAATCATAGTAGATTTGAATACTCATTGGGGACTTTCCTCTTTTACTCAAGTTATTCTTAGCCTAGGGGTGGAATGCATGAGTGGCAGAGGCTATTTTTAAGTTGGAGGATCTTTTCTTGGAGGAGTATCCTTATTTACACATCCTATTTATACCTAGAGATGGAGTGCATGACTTGTGGAGGCCTATTCTTAGCAAGATTTGCTCTATTACAATGAAATTTCCTTCATTAACTCATGTGCCCTAGTTGAGGGTGCCTTTTCTTGGAGTTATGTTTATCTTTAACTCTCCTAGGGTGGCTTTTCTTGGACTTATGTTTATCTTTAACTCTCCTAGGGTGTCTTTTCTTGGACTTATGTTTATCTTTTCTTGGAGTATCCTTACTTACACATCCTATTTATGCCTAGAGATGGAGCACATGACTTGTGGAGACCTATTCTTCGCAAGATTTGCTCTATTATAATGAAATTTCCTTCATTAACTCATGCACCCTAGTTGAGGGTGGCTTTTCTTGGATTTATGTTTATCTTTAGCTCTCCTATTCTTGGTGATCCTATGTTTGTACACCTCTAGGCCTATTCTATAAAGGCCAGAGGGATAGTGAAAGGAAGAGGTCCTTTTTGGTTATTGAGATTTTGGCTGCTTGAGTTCTCATCTTCACACCCCACTTTTAGATTTGAAAGAGTGTGAGAGAGCATTCATTGACAATTAGAGGTCGCTCGCAATGTGCTCATGTGAATTCATCACGGAAAATTGGTGAGAGGAAGTGCTTTGGAAAAGATCTGAAATCCCCTGGAGTACTTTGTAGTTAATGCAAATATCTCCAAACCTTGTATTTGCAGCTTTTGAATAAAGGTAACATATTGTTTGGCAGCTAAATCTCAATTGTTGGATGTGTCTCTTGCTTTACTTAATTTTTTTTGAATCAATTGACATCATGAACTACTCCCTCTTAATTGACTTTTCAAGTCCATAACCCACAGAATCCAAGGTACTATGGTCATAATTAATAATTTCAGACTTAACTTTTCAATATTTTACCACAGATCTGCACTTTTAAGGGCTACTTTGAGGTGTTCTAACAGCAGCTTTGCACAGTTCCCAAGGCAGAATTTATTATAAGGGGTAAATCTGCATTTTAGCTTGCTATCCAGATTAATTTAATGTAAAGTTCAGGTCTGATTTTATATAACAGCAAGTACAATTAGTAGTTTGGAAGTGTTTTTGGCCTCCCGAGTTTGTTTCCAGATTGCACAGGGATTGCTCCAAGGCTGGCAAGCACTAGCCAAAAGCACAGAGGGATTGTGTGAGGTGACAATGGCAACCTTCCCTAGTTACCTTTAAACCAGATGGTTTTTAGTGTTAACAGTCCCAAAGAAACCATATTCGTAAATGTTGTAGATTGCAATGGGGAGATGACAGATGCCTAGTTTATCATCAATACCATCATTGATCAATCTAAATCAGTGGGATCAGATACCATTGTCCAACTCATCACAATAATGTAAAGGTTTGGAAAGCAACCATTTTGACTGTGGAGGAAATATATGATCGCATGTTTTGGCCTCCCTGTATAGTAAATTCTCTTGAGCTCATGCTTAAGATGGAGGTGATTGATTGGATTAAAAAAATCTATGATGGGGCAAGGGAGATCCAAATGTTCATAGCAACCAGGAACGTCTCTTAATTTTGTATGCATTGCATATATATAGTTTCTTAATTTTGATGGCATCCTAGCTAGTTAGTTATATCTCATTAATCCTTAATGGTATTTACTATTCTCTATGCTTCATGGACTTGTTTTGGATGTGTGTGTGTTTATATATGCCACATCCAAATATATAGTATCTTAATTTTTCTTAAAAATGACATATGCACCCATCCTCATATCCATGTCTATAGCTGGTAACTTAGGCTAGGTGCCAATGGTTGTGATAGAAATGTATGTCCATGGAATAGGCTTCCCCAAGGACAAAAGTGAATGATGTCCCTCACACAACCCTTAGACTAATAGCTTCACTTTTGTGCTTGTGAGCATTTCTATATGGTTGGAAAAGCTGACATTTAACAATATTGTTGACTTTTAATCATATCGTTAGGTTATGCTCTACTAGTGATCAGTTGTAGTTCTATCAAAAAAAAAATAAGGCAATCTTCTCCTTACACTATCCCTAGTTACCAAAATGGGATAGATCAGTACATTATAGAAACACTTCATTGTCAACTGATCTATAGAGTTAATGTTATCGCTTTGTGGTATCCTTAGTTACCAAAATAGTACGAGTCAATACATTGTAGAATTCAACTAAGGTCCATTGAAAGACTTTCCTGGGCTTTTGGAATGACTTGCTTGGATATCTATCATGTACTTTCACTCACTCCCTCCCTTGGAAAGTCTTTTCTAGTCGTTTCTTTGATACATGTGTGCATGGATGCAAAGTGGGCATGGATACAGGGCATCCAAACTATCAACATATTATACGTTGTAAGTTGTTTGTCCCAACGTGTGTACTCTTTAAGTAGAATTTCATGCACACTCTCTTCGCCTCATGACCTTCTTCATACTTATCACCTACCACAAGGTATGGGAGATGGCAGACTCGACCTCAAGAACTTAGAAGAGATAGGTAACCATTTTTATCCCTTTATTATTCAAAGAGACTTGCTACACTTGATTGATATGATCAAAGACACAACTAGTCAACAGAGGCCTCCAAAGTACTCACGTTTACAATTTAACAGGTATTTTTATTGACTCCCTTGATCCTTACTTAATCTCTTTGTGTGCCCCACTCCCTTTATTATTCAAAGAGACTTGCTACACTTGATTGATATGATGAAAGACACAACTAGTCAACAGAGGCCTCCAAAGTCCTCACGTTTACAATTTAACAGGTATTTTTATTGACACCCTTGATCCTTACATAATCTCTTGGTGTGCCCCGTACCCCGACACATCTTCTCCCTCCTACGTGGGAGATCAGTGAGACTATTAAACATGATATATATAAGAGTTACATTTGTTACACTTGGATCACCGACACAACACCTCAACTCCCAAGTTGACCTTCTACTCTTTGTACTTTCTCCATGTTTTTAATGCATCTTAGTGTTTCCTAATTATGTTCGGTATATTAGTCCCAAGGACTCATATTTTCCCTCGACCAACTGAAAAGTAAACTCACAACAGTGGATAGAGGAGACAAAACACGATAACCCTCAAGGGAAGTGGATTTCTAGACTCTATTCCTTCAAGGAGGTTGGAACTAAAGAGCAATTTATCCTCCAATGTCTGATTTACTATAAGATTAGGTGTAGATATTTTTCTCTCTTCAAAGATTTTGTGGGGTCATTGACAACCTTTTCTAGGTCTTTTGGACCAAAAGTGATTGGCCTTATTTATCATTGAGTTGGATATCTTTTGGCTCCATTCAAGATCAACTAAATGAGTCATTTCTTTTTTCTAGTTAGATTCTAGAAGTGTTAGCTTAAAGTATCCCTCAATAGCAATGAACCTTTAGGATAATAGCCATACATATATAGCGCATTGCCCTTTGAACCAGACTACTTGGAAACTAACCCAAAACAACTAATTTCCCCACAAGGATATGAGACATTTCATCGTAGATCCTCTATTAAAGGGTTGTATCTCCAATTCTCACATCTTCTAAAAAAATTCAACCTGTATGGATAGAATTGTTTCTTATTCAGCCACCAACAGCTTCTAACAAAATAGTGTTGCAATCCAAAATTGTCCAACAAAGTCCCATCAAGCCAAGCTTCCATCCAAACTAATAAGTTCTTGCTAGTCGTATATGTTGGAACGATGGTAAGCTTCACTTGTGGTTACTTGACATTATGGCTAACCGCCCTCATTATTGCATTTCTAGGTTATGCTTTAACATCCGACCTAGTCAGCATTATTTTATATTACTCTAGGTGGCTAAGGCCGACCTAGGCATTTATGTGGGCCCATAACCCCTTTAGGGGATGGTGCCCCACTTCATAAGTTGTGTATAAATACACACCTTCATGAGTCTTTTGTATCATCATCTTCGATTCATTAGTGATTGATTATTTTGCCTAAGGGCACCATATTTCTTGTTCTCTTGTTCATGGGTTCACTTCTCTTTATGTTATATTTGTGTTCAATGTTTATGCTGGATTAGGGTTTGTTGGAGTGTTCGTTGTAGATCCAAGATTTTTTTTATCATTCCAACATGGTATCAAAGCTAGTATGCGCTCTTCCTTCTCTATCCAGCATTGTTTTAGTGTTGTTTCAAGTCTGAAACTAAGTTTTTTCAGCACTTTTAGGGACAACAACGAATTTCTAAGGTTTTTTACCCTCTCCTTCACCGGCGCCCTCCTTTGACATTTTGTTGGTCTTTTTAGTGGATTTAGGGGGATCTTTTGCAAATTTGTGCCTTTTTTTAGGGTGGCGCTCTCCTCTTTTCTCCCTTTTACAGCCAAAATACTACCATTTTTCAAGTCAGCGCTGGTCTGAAAATAGTGTTTTTTTTCTATTGCGTGTTATGGTTGGTGATGAGAGTCTACTCCTCAACTTCTGGCAGTTATTCATAATGACTCTAACAAACCTATGGATGCTTATTTGCAAAAGGAGACCCTCTCAATGCCTTTCATGCAATTTCCACTCACAAGTTCACAAAATCTGTCCCACTTTATTTTATTAATGACTCTACGGATGATTCTAAGTTGCTTTCAGTGGGTCATCTTTGTTTGTGTGGATCCTTGTCTTCCACACTATGAAATTTGTCCTCATTGGACATACGATATGCAAGATCATTCAGTGTTTCACATGGATCTTGGCCTTCTCCACTATGATCTTGGTTTCTCTTAAATGCACTTTCAGCCAGTGTTTTAAAAATGTTAGAATTAGGGAAATAAAGCAGAGCAATTACTGTCTTTTAAAATCTGTTAGTGAAAACAGTAAAGATCTGAAATAAATCTAGACTTAAAACAAATAAGTAATCTGAACTGTGGTGTTTTATACAAGTGCTAGAATTTTATTCTGATCATAGGCATTTCTTAGATAATCTCTTTCTAAATAGATCACAGAACTGAGCAGTAATTTCACCAAGATCTAAACAGGCAGATCTAGGTAAATGACAAACAGTTCTAAACCATAAAAGTCAAATCTAGAAAGTGGATAGTCAGATCTAAGCAATAAGCAAATCTAGGTAATGACAGATTTAATGGATCTGATGTAGATCAAACAAGAACTAACAGATCTAACTAGAAAACTTATATAGATCAAAAACTCAAAACCAAATCTAATCTTCAGATCTGATATAGATCTAAGTACTGAACAGACTGTTACATAAACAATTTTAAAAACAGAGAACTAATAAAACTGAATAGGTCACTTACCTTGCCTTGTAGTCTTACCTCTGAAGAAGTCACAGCCACACACAAGAGATGTAATACACCTTGTAATTATGCTCAGAAAAAATTCAGGATCATAGATCTACCATATAAGTTAGATCTCTTGCCAGGAGAATGAGCAGACTGATTACCACCAAGCTTAAATCATTACACACATGATACTGGAAACAAAACCCTCATGCACACTGAAATTCCATGAACACAAACCCCCAATATAATAGCAGGGTTTGGGGCTGTCTTAGATAGTGAGGCTGCGGCTCAAAGGATAGGGACAGTTCTGAGCTTGAGAGGCCATGGCAGGTGTCAGCTCTGTGTTAGAGAAGCCACAGCCCACTGTATAGAACCAGATCTACACTAGAGAGAGACCACAGTACAAAGAAAAGATCAGATCTGTGCTAGAGAGAGGTGACGGCAGCTTCAGTCTTCAATACACAGGTAACTACACCATACAACAGATCTGCTATAACCCTTGGATCATCCCCAAAAGAGAAGTAGACAGCAATAATCCTGGGACCGAAACCTAAGCTGAACAGATGGTTATAGAAGGGCCGAACCACAACAGGAAACCTCAGCAACTGTTACAAAGGGATCACAGCTTCAAAGAGGAGATCCGCCCACTTTAGAAGAGAACATATGAGTGTGTAATAAAGATAGAGGGTAGGTCTCTATATATACTTTTTAGGCTAGGTTAGGTTAATAGAAATATTAATTAAAATAACAATTAAAAATAACATGTTTAATTAATATAAATATTAATTAAACATGTTATAATTAAAACATTTAATTTATATTTTCTCATTAACCCCTAAAGCAAAAACAAAACCCCAAATAAAMATAAGCAAGGGTGAAGGGGGGGTTTAGGAAGGGTGACTTGGTGGCAATACTTGTCCATTCATTCTCAAAGTGACCTTTCAATTTTATCATCATTGCATATGGGATACATCCCTCATGTGGTCATGCCCACCTTCAAAGAGGGTCATACACCAACACACACCTGATCAAGGATGAGGTTGCCCCAAAACATTTATGGGGTCTTATCCACCAAGGTACAAGACCAAGGATCAACCCATGCCCCAGGCATGAGTACCCTGGAACATTTCCAGGGGCCCTAGACATATCTAGGGACTTTAACTGCTTGGTCCCAGACCAAGAACCCCAGTCATATATTGGGGGCCCTCTCAGGGGTCTTTACTGCTTGGTCCTAGACCAAGAACCCCAATTGTATATTGGGGGCCCTAACAAGGGTCTTTTGCCATGGCACTGACTCTTTGGTCCCAGACCAAGAAACCCAGGAGTGCACTAGGGGCCCTAGATCTCAGCTAGGGTCTTTGCCATCCTCCCGGAGAATGGCTCTTGCAATTGCTTCAAATTCAACACTCCCTCTCAGCAAGAGAGGCATTCTCAGCTACACCAAGCTTGTCACAAAAGTATACAAACTTTGTCAGGGACAGTGGCTTGGTAAAAATATCTGCTATCTGTTCTGTTGTCGGAACATACTGAATGTTGAGAACGTTCTTCTGAACCATGTCCCGGACATAGTGGTATCTCATCTCAATGTGTTTCGATCTGTCGTGAAACACTGGATTCTCGGTGAACTTTATACAGCTCTGATTGTCTCAATGAATGATTGTGGGTTCAAGCTCTGAACTGAACAAGTTTGAAAGTAGCTTCCTAAGCCACACTGCTTCTCTGCTAGCAACACTTGCAGCAATGTATTCTGCTTCTGCAGTGCTTTGAGCTATGAAGCCCCGTTTCCTGCTGGACCAGGAAATCATTGTTGAACCCAAACTGAAGCAATATCCGGAAGTGCTCTTCCGATCCACTGTATTGCCCATCCAATCTGAATCCGTAAAACCATGGAGCATTACACCTCCACTGGAAGTGTATCTGAGACCATAAGCTATAGTTCCCCGAACATATCTCAGAATATGTTTCACAGCAACCATATGTATATGCTTCGGTTCACACATGGACTGACTGAGAGCATTTACTGCATAGCAAATGTCTGGTCTCGTACGTACGAGATACATCAATGACCCAATGATATGCCGATATAAGGTGGGATCTTCTGGATCTGAACCTGTAACTTGATCTTGTAGTTTCTTTAGGTTAGAGATCATTGGAGTTGTCATGGACTTGCAGTCCATCATGCCAAATCTGCGGAGCACATCAACTGCATATTTACTTTGTGATAGAAAGATCTCACCCGGTTTCTGCCATACCTCCAAGCCTAAAAAATAATGCATGAGCCCCAAGTCTTTCATTTCAAATTCTGCAGAAAGCTCCCTCTTAGTCTGGGCTATCAAGTTTTCCTCTCCAGTGAGGAACAAATCATCCACGTATAAGACTAGGATAACTGGATGATTTTGCACAATCTTTATATAAAGATTTGGATCTGCTATCCTCTTGGTGAATCCAAGACTTTGTAGAAAATTGTCTATTCTACCATACCAAGCTCTCGAAGCTTGTTTTAATCCGTACAGAGCTTTCTTGAGTTTGCACACATGAGATCTTTTATCATGTATCATGAAATCTTCAGGTTGCTCGATATATACTTCTTGCTCAACTTCACCGTTAAGAAAAGCAGTCTTAACGTCCATCTGGTGAAGTTTCCAACCAAAGACTGTAGCAAGAGAGATGATAATCCTGATTGAAGTATACCTGGCAACTTGAGCAAAAATCTCGTCATAGTCAATTCCTTCTTTCTGAGAGAAACCACGAGCCACGAATCTCGCCTTGTATTTCTCAATACTGCCATCCACTGCATACTTTATCTTATAAAGTCATTTTGAAGTTACTATTGATTTGCCATGAGGTCTAGGAACTACGGTCCATACATCATTCTTTAGGATAGAATCATATTCTTCATTCATAGCATCTTTCCACACTTGATGTTTAGAGGCTTCTTCAAATGCGGAAGGTTTTGAATCAATCACACTATTTAAATTAGCTATGAGACCGAAGTACTTATTTGGTTTCCTGCTTTCTCTGAAGGTGCCCTTAGGAGCTAAATGTTTTTCTGCTTCTTTCAATATTTCCCGACACCAGGCTGGTTTCCTTTTAACAAGAGGTATCTCCATTGGAAACTCAATAGTATCTCTTGAGGGGTCCACTGAAAGTTCTGAGGTTTCCTCCCTTTGCTGATCTGGAAGAGGAGAATCTGGAGAATGGAGCTTCCTGCTCTTCTGAATAACATGGAAGTTCTTTGGCCCGACGAAAAGCAGTTTCTTCATGAAAAGCCACGTCTCTGCTAACTTCAATGAACTTTTGACCTGGGATATAAATCCTGTAAGCTTTTGAGGTTTCACTGTATCCCACAAAAGTTCATTTCTTTCTGGAGGGCTCTAGCTTAGTCCTCTTCTCCTTTGGGATGTGAATATAGATTGGACTACTAAAGATTCTTAAGTGATCAATTGCGGGCTTAATTCCGGTGAAAACTTCTTCAGGAGTTTTCGCTTCAAGGGCTTTGTGTGGACATCTATTTTGAATGTAGACTGCAATACTGGCAGCCTCAGCCCAAAGTGATAAAGGTAAGTTTTGGTCATACATCATGGCCCTGGCTGCTTCATAGATAGTTCTATTCTTTCTTTCAGCAACCCCATTATGTTGGGGGTTGTACGGCACAGTTAGCTCCCTCTTAATTCCAGAAGCCCGACAGAGTTCGTCGTATTTGAAGGAGACAAATTCTTTACCGTTATCTGTTCTAAAAACTCGGATGTGTCTGCCTGTTTGATTTTCAACAAGATTCTTGAAATCTACTGAAAGATTCATCTTTAGTCTTTAAGAAATAAATCCAAGTTTTACGCGAACAATCATCAATAAAAATGATATAATAAATACAGCTATTCATTGAAGGGGCAGTCATGGGCCCACAAAGATCAGAGTGAATTAGGTCTAAAATGCCATTTGATTTTCTATTACTGAGAGGATAGGGTTTCTTTGTATTCTTACCAAGTGAACAACCTTTACAAACACTATTATGTTCAACAGAAAATAATGGCATACCTGTCACCATCTTTTGCAAACCTGGAAGTGCGTTGTAGTTGAGATGTCCAAGTCTTTTGTGCCAAAGCTCGCAGGGATTTACCGTCTCGTGAACTAGAGCTTGAACAACCTGACCTGAAATTTTATAGAGTCCACTCTCACGAGTTCCAATAGTTATAGCAATGTTTATATCTTCATTTGAGGACCACAAGAGGGCCTTCCCTTTGAAGAAAGCTACTGAATAACCTTTACTTTCTAAAACTGGAACAGAAATTAAATTTTTCTTTAGACCAGGAACATAAAGAATTTCNTCAATGTGAAAGATATTACCTGAGTGAAATCGGAAAGAGGTAGATCCAAAACCTTTTATGTCATAGGTGCCATCATCACCTAGTTCTACCTTTGCCTTGAATTTCTTGTCTTGATATTTTGCAAGATTTTGTTTGAAACTTGTCATGTGTCTGGTAACACCGCTATCTATTAACCAAATCTCCTCTGACTTGGTAATAGTGTCGGAAAGAGCTGAGATGAGATAATATTCTTTTTGTTGTTCTTGCTCTTTGGTGGCAGCCCTGGTTTGTCTTCTTTGAGGCTCCTCTTGAGGTTTAGCCTCTTCAGTGGCAACTGAGGCTTGGAATCTTCCTCTCATTTTCTGTTGAGATGGAGGATTCATGCAATCTCTTGCATAATGTCCTAGCTTATTGCAGTTAAAACATTTAACTTTAGATAAATGAGGATTGAGGTGAGATAGCTTACCTTGAAGTTTCTTACCTTTGCCTTTAGCTTGAGGGAACTTCTTCCATTTCTTAGTTTTCACTGAAAGGGCATGATCTCTTAGAAGTGAAGACTCATTTCTGCTTTTAAGTCTTCCTTCTTCTTCTAAGTAGTCATGCCATAATCTGTCAAAGTTGGGCTGGACTTCTCTTCCATTTACCGATGCAAGAAAGACTGCCCATGACTCAGGAAGTCCATCAAAAGCAGTTTGCACAAGGTCATCATCATCTACCGGAACTCCTATTGCAATAAGCTGATCTTTAGTTTGAGCAATTTTGGAGAAGAAGGTTGCAACTGAATCATCTTTTCCCATTCTCAAAGTACGTAGTTGTTTCTTCAATATTCTTTTCTGAGTTGATGCCTTCTTTTCATAGAGGTTTGCCAAAGCATCAAAACATTCTTTGGCAGTCCTTAGGTGACCAATGATTGGCATCATGTTGTCCTTAACATAATCAAAAATGATTCTCTTAGCCTTGGCTTGCTTCTTCCTGTATGCTGCCCTCTCTGTGTTTGAAGTGGGTTCTTCAATAACCCTAGTAATCAACTCTTCTAGTTCATTCTCTTCAAGAATGTTTACTATCATGGATTTCCAAGCATTGAAATTAGAGGCCCCTATGAGTCTATCTTCGACTTTCACTGATGTGGAAGCCATGCTGAGATCTGACTTAGTTTAGATGTTGCTGATCTCTGCAAAACAACCCTCACAAAGTGGATCTGTGCAGTTTCAAGATTATATCCTACACCCTAAGCTCTGATACCATGTTAGAATTAGGGAAATAAAGCAGAGCAATTACTGTCTTTTAAAATCTGTTAGTGAGAACAGTAAAGATCTGAAATAAATCTAGACTTAAAACAAATAAGTAATCTGAACTGTGGTGTTTTATACAAGTGCTAGAATTTTATTTTGATCATAGGCAGTTCTTAGATAATCTCTTTCTAAATAGATCACAAAACTGAGCAGTAATTTCACCAAGATCTAAACAGGCAGATCTAAGTAAATGACAAACAGTTCTAAACCATAAAAGTCAAATCTAGAAAGTGGATAGTCAGATCTAAGCAATAAGCAAATCTAGGTAATGACAGATTTAATGGATCTGATGTAGATCAAACAAGAACTAACAGATCTAA
>ML798920.1:10674-21584 GCA_009831015.1 Picea engelmannii | reverse complement strand
AGTTAGTCCAGGACCCCACCATGGCACATTGTTCATAAAAAATCAAATAAATAAAAAAACTAAAACCTAATTCCTAGCAACCTAAACCTTATCAAAAAACTATAAAGAGACCACCCCCTCTATTTGCCTCACACCTATTTCATTGAGCATTCGTGAGCATTTGGAGTTTTGGAGCAGCATTGAAGAGTAGTGATTTAGAGTGAGCTTGGAGCTTGTTTGGAAATACTCTTGGGCTATTTGTAGTGGATTTGGCATCTAAGTGAGGAGGCTATAGCCCATCTTCAAGCTTGGAGGAATTGTGGAGCGAATTCTTCTGCCCACTGCCCATTCTTCTCATTCCCATATATGTTAATAGTGAAATCTGCCCCTGTTTTTTCTCTCATTAAATTGGATATCTGAAATCTATCTTTAAAGTTTTGTACTTTCATCCTTCTACTAGTTTGAAGTCTGAACTTTGAACTTTGCATATTAAAATGGGGTTTGCAATGTTGCATATTTGAATTTGCAAATTTCTTTCCATTTAAATACCATGGCCCCAAGAGTCAAAGCCCTGCATGGATCCACACTAATCTTGTTGATGAGGAGATGTATTGCAAATATTGTAAGAAACACATAAAGCAGGGGGGATTCATAGGTTAAAACAACACTTGGTTGATATAAGAGGCCAAATTTCCCCATGCCATGCACCATTAGAGGAGATTGGACATATTAGAGTGGAATTGCAAAATCAATTTGAGAAATTTGAAGAAGACAAGGCTAGGCAAAAGGAAATAAATGTTAAAAGAGGGAGGAAGAGGCAACTTGCCACAATGAAAGCAAATCCTAGTGTTGAATTTCAAGGCTCTTCCTCTGTCCCTTCTACCAATGTTAGGGACCCCATTCATTATGTTCCTCCCACTCTTGAATGCCAACCTAGAAAGAAGAAGAACATTCAAAAGTATTTTACACGTCCCCCCACCGCTGCTAGTGGCTCTCAACCAAGTCAAACTTAGCCCACCTTAGATAAACATTGGAAGAAGCAATACAAAGATGTTGCTTCTGAATACATAGTTAGATGGTGGTATGATGCAAATATATCCTTCAATGTTGTCCACTCACCTTATTACCAACCTATGTGGGATTTCGTTATTGTTGTTGGAAAGGGCTTCAAAGGCCCTAATATGCATGACTTGAGGGGATCTTTTTTGCAAAAAAAGGTTTTGTCCATAGATGAATACTTGAAGGACTTTAAAGATTCATGGGCCAAAACAAATTGTACCATCATGTCAAATGGATCGATTTATGGAAAGAATTGCACAATCATAAATTTCCTTGTCTCTTACCCTTAGGGAAACATGTTTTTAAATCAATTGATGCATCTAATAAGGTGAAAGATGAAAACCTGTTATTTCATCTTTTGGATGAGATTGTTATGTCAATGAAGGAGGCAAATGTTGTTCAAATCATCACAGATAATGTCTCTAACTATGTTCTTGCTGGTAAGATGTTAAGAGTCCAAATACAAGACCATATTTTGGACTCTGTGCGTTGCACATTGCATAGACCTCATGCTTGAGGACATGGGCAAACAGGATTGGATCAAGAACATTGTTGAGCATGCCAAGTTCATCACAAAATACATCTACAACCACTCATGGGTATTGAACCTAATAAGGAAAAACATTGAGGGCAAGGACCTTGTTAGGCTTGCAATCGCAATATTTGCAACTCACTTCCTCATGTTTCAATCTCTCCTTTCCCAAGCATAGAACTTGAAAAAAATGTTTTCAAGTGATGAATGGAATGGATCTCAATCGGCTCGCAAACAAGATAGAAAAGACACCAAAAAGAAAGTTTTTGAGAACACTTTTTGGAAAAAAACAACAAAGGTGAAAATTGGCGAGCCCTTTGTTAAGGTGTTGCAGTTGATGGATGGGGGAAAATTGGCCATGGGTTACATCTATGAGGCTATGGATCAGGCAAAGGAGTAGATAAAGACAACCTACAAGGGTAGAGTAGTTGAGTATGGGCCTATCTAGGAGATCACTGATAACAAATGGAACAATCAACTCCATCACCCTATACATACAACTGGGTATTTCTTGAACCCAAGGTATCATTACAAAGCTCAATTAGGAGAAGATCAAATTGGGGAGGTCAAAGATAGATTGTACGAGTGCTTGGAGTGCATGGTCCCTGATGAGACAAAGCAACTGGAAGTACATCGACAAATCAGTGCTTTCACTAGAGCCAAAGGTGCCTTTGGCAAAAACCTAGCAAATATTGCAAGAGATGTGGGCCAACCAAGTAAGCAATTCCAAAGTTTTTTCAAGTTCAATTGCTTAAACTTTAATTACTTGATTTTTTAGCCAAAGTCACAATCTAATTTGTTGAACTAACTTTGTCTTTGCAACACATTGGTGGGAGTCATTTGGTAGTCAATGTCCTTAATTACAAAAGTTTGTAATTCAAGTCCTGAGTCAAACTTGCAGTGCATCTGGGTGTGAACGCAATTGGTCTATCTTTGAGCGGATTCACATGAAGAAGAGAAATTGTTTGGAACAAAAATGGTTTAATGATCTCCTATTTGTGTAGTACAACCTTCAACTAAGGCACAACCAGATGTTTAACAAAAGACCTGATACAAATCCCATTGTGTTGGATGATATTGATCCAACCTCAGAATGGGTAGAGCAGTCTCACCCAATAGAGTTTGATCCTGATTTTGATATTGATGACTTGGGGTGGATTGGTTTGGATTCAAATCCACTAGTAGGAGATGCAATAAATGTAGCACCAGGTATGGCACATGCAAGCTCTAGCCATGCAATTTGTGCTTCTACTAGTACTACTACTACAATTGCAAATGTCCCAGAGGAGTCTGAAGACTATGAGACAGAGGATGATTTTGTAGCTCATGTCAAGGATTCCATTTCTAGCAGTGGTGATGAGTTTGATGATTGATCGTTTTGATCAATTATTTGTACTACGTAGTAGGCCAGTAGCTTGTAGCATGGTTTTTGGACTCCAGAGGCCATTTAGAGCCTCACTGATTATTCATTTTGTTGTTCATATGTATTGCACTCGGTGCCATTTTGATATATTCACCCTTACATGGTATATACATGAGTAGACTTTGCATATTTTGTCTCCAATGGTTTGGAATCTTTAAGATATATTTTTTCATTAAAATTTAAATATTTTATGTATTTTTTAGTAAACCAAGTCATTAAAATCAAATCAGTCGAAGTCATGGCCAAGTCTAAGTCTAAGTCCGAGTTGGACCTCAACCAATTCCGAGGCCAAGTCCAAGTTTTAAAACATTGCTCACGGTGGAAATTCCAGTGTCATCAACAAATTGTGCTCCATGGTGCTCCTTCAGTTGACCAACATACTTCAATGGCTCCTTTCAAACTTTTTCCAAAAGCCACCCTTTAGTTGGTTGTGGAACAGTGTTGATATTGGTGGTATGGGTTTTGCGGGAGGTTCTATATTCATATGGATTGCGTTCAGCATTAAGGGGTGAGGGTGTGATCTAATGCTTTCTCTTCCTAACCTCATGTCCATCTTTAGGGAGGATGGTGTGCATAGTGCAATCCCTATGCTAAATTGGGTATTCATCAACCCTCTCACTTCTTTATTTCAACTACAATCGACCATGTTTTCAAGTCAAATATTCACACACTAACTCTCACTTATATTCCAATCATCACCACTCCTAGTTGTATTTGAGTTGGATATTCATAAACCTACTCTCTTCTTTATTTTGGCCACAGTGACTCTTTGGTAGGAACTCGGTATTTATAAACCCACTCTCATCTTCTATTTGAGCTTGCCTCTGAGATAGACTCTCTCAAGTGCATCTGTGTAGGGTATTTACACACCCACACCCCTCTTGTATTCGAGATCTCTTAGTTGTTTTCAAGGTCTAAAATAGTATTCGAGCCTCCTTCTCAATTCTGCTCTCTCAAGTTTACCTATGTTGGGTATTCATACACTCACACCCCTATTGTATTTGAACTTTCTCAATTGTATTCTATCTCTCTCAAATGTATGGAGTTGGATCTTTCTACTCTGTTTTTCAGTGACAGTTGATCTTATTAAAGTTGGGTACTTCCATCTCTTCTCTCTTGCAGGATGTTCCTTCTAACACTTCTTCAAATGGACAAATGAGTGGCACTATTCTTCTAATAGATGTACAATATCATTAGGATCTGTCTTCCAGCCCTCCTCGATTGGATGAGAGATTTAGTGACAAAATGACAATGTTTCTAGCATATGAGCAATTCAGTGGGAACATTCTTTCGGCAAACAAGCAATTCAATGTTCAATTTCCTTCAAGGGATGAGTAGCTCGAAGTTGATTCCTATACAGGATGTTTCTTCCAACACTTCTATTTCAAATGGGAAACTCAATATCGTAGTCTCCCAGATGATGAGCAGTTTGGTCACAGCATTCTTCTAAAATTATTGGGTCCACCTTTGTATTGAGTTGGGCTATCACAAATTCACTCTCTTCTTCCAACTACAGATGACTCTTCATTGAGTTGGGTATGCCCACTCATTTTTATACCCTCCCTTTCTTGTATTTATGCCTCTTTACAACACTTCTTTATCAGATGGACATATCGAGATCATATTCCCCCAAATGATGAACAATTTAGTTGTATCATTTCTTCGAAAGTCTAGCATTTCTATGTTGTTGATGGTTGGGTATTCATAAGCCCTTCCATGTTTGTATTGAGTTTGGTCATCACAAACCTACTGTGTCTTATTACCGCTACAGGGGTCTCTCTATTGAGTTGGATATGGATATGCCCACTCCTTTTGTACTTTATCATATTTCCCAATTAGCCATGCTCAGATTAAGGGGGGCATGTTGAAATGATGGTAATCTTCACTTGTAGTTGCTTTACATAATGGGTAAGCACCCTCATTATTATATTAGGTTATGGTTTGATAGTCAACTTAATCAACATTATTTTATATTATTCTAGGTAGCTAAAACTAAACTAGGCATTTATGTGGGCCTATAACCCCCTTATGGGGGAAGGCACCCCACCTCATCAATTGTGTATAACTTCACACCTTATGAGACTTTTGTATCATCATCTTCAATTCATTAGTGATTGATTTTTTTCACTAAGGACACCATATCTCTTGTTCTCTTCTTCATGGGTTCACTTCTCTTTATGTCATATTTGTGTTCAAGCTTTATGATATATTAGGGTTTGCTGAAGTGTCGACTGTAGATCCACAATCTCTTTATCATTCCAACAATATAGTCAATAATGCAGCTGACATTGCTTCTAACATATATTAGTGGTGGATAGTCGTTCAACGCACCTATGGGTTTGCCAATTTGCAACTATTTAGCACTCCTACAATTCGGATTTATTTCCAAGCTGCTCCAGATTTTTAGATTTCAGATTTCAGATTTCTTCCTTTGCTGTGGCTTTCTTCTAGCACCATTATTTGTTGTACCACTTTACACTTTCTTTTGCATGTCTTAGGGTTTCCTTCTTTTTGTTTTTTATAAACAGGATAGAGTTGCTTTTCAAACTCTATGCCAATAATGCATAATGTAGACTTGGTCCAATTGATTGATTTTGGCTATGAGTAGATGTTAATATAAGTTCATTCTTTCTTCTTCTAAGGATAAGATTCCAATAACACAAGTAAAATTAGGCTTCTTCTAACCTTGACATACTCAAAAATGAAGAGCCTCACATCCAGGTTGGCTATCATGTTATGGCTATTTTTAAGGTCGAATGGCCACATAATTGAGACAGACTTGAGGTCCCTTTATTTGCAAGATCTGCCTAACCTATGCAGCTGTATCTCACTTCCAACATATTAATATTCGAATATGCCAACCACATATCTCTTAAGTGATCCAAACACACCTTGCAGCAGAACAAAATGTGAAGCAACAAACCAGAAGGTTGATGTGATTGGATGATTCACAACCTCCATTTATATGCATTTACAACAATCATTAATTGAAGGTGAACTCCCTTTCCAAGATTAACTCTCCCAACACTAGGCCAGCTTTACTATCGCCACATCAACCAAGGTCGGCCCAGATGAGGTCAACCGATCTTTCCTTTCTATTCAAGCTGACTCTGTCCCTGTCTGGTTAAGTTTTCAGGGGGGTTGATTCAACCTCTTTTTAACTATATTTAATGCCCCTTTGCGGCCTATTATAAGTTATAACACTGAATACCTGTAGGTTGTCATTGGATACTTCTGCCGAAATTTAAGATATGAGCACTTGATGTAAGGCAGTCTTTTCATTTTGAATCGTATATTGTGGTTCTTTATATTTACTCCCACAGAAGCTTGATTGTCAACCATAGTGCACTCTATCTAAATTTCTACATTTGGGCATCCTGGGTACATCGTAAAGCCTTTCAGTTATCCCATTTTGCGTGATTTATTATATGCCTAGAAAGGTTCAGATTAGAGATGGTTTAGCTTTTGCAATGTGCACCACATATGTTGGTTTGAATTTACCTCTCCTTAACAGTTTTTGGTTATCAGTGTACTATGTATTACTAAAATAATTCTTTGGGTCTTATCAGGCTACTAAAATCTCAAGATGCATAACTTTGCGACAGCACAAGTATGGAAGGTTATCAGCATGCTGACATGTTGATTCAATTCAAAGGTGTGTGATTGTTTCCACTTCTGCCTACCTGCAACAGTTTTGATAAGATCGTTTCAATATTTCATGTTCACTTCCTTTGTGCTTCAAATTAATCAGATTAGAAATGTGTTTCAGCATAACAGATTAATTTAGATGGTCAGTGAGTATGTTTTATCAACTGACCTTAAAATCAATGAATAGCATGGTTAAGAAAATGTGTTTCCTCGTTGGAGGTCACAGGTTCAAATCCTCCGTAGACTTTAGCAGTCAAATCGCTGCGCGGAGGCGGTACCTTGTCCCACAAACAAGGGGATCTCATACACCAATTGGCGTCTGGCTTGGCCGTGACCTTAAAAAATAAATTATTATTATTATTATTATTATTAGACTGGCCAATTTGTTTCAAGTTTGAACAAAATACTAAATAAAATTAAACCCCACCAAAAAACACTCTTTTCCAAAAAATATCCTCAAAGAGGAATGAATATAGGAGCAATGGACATGAGATAGATGTACTCTTAGAACTTAATTTCAAAAGCAGATAAGATATCAATTGCAATAACACCAAGATGGCATTGTATACCTGTAAACAGCCCCCTCCAGATACCAGTAGCCCAATTGCCTTTTGCCTCTTAAGCCTTGGTAAAACCTCTCTGAGGTAAAAGTCAACAGAAGCCGAATATGCAGGTGTGAAAACTGGCAATTCATTGTTCTTCCTGACAGATTTGAATCTTTTTGGGAGACTCTTCACAATTAATACATCATTTGCCAGTGCTGCAATGAACTGTTCCTCGTTATAAAGATATCCAAAACTCTTGAATTTGGAGCTGTCATTGACACAGACAAGGGTTAATGAAAACAGATACTCATATGCCCTTCCACTTTCTTGCTAAAAAAAAATTTACAGTGCTTTTCTAAATACAAATGCATAAAGCCCCGAGGGTTGGCTCAAGTGGTCATGAGCCAGACGTGAGACGTCTTATCTCTCCCCCAATGCTGGGGAGGTCATGGGTTCAACTCTCTTGATCCCCTCAGTGTTAGGCCCCATAATCAAGGCCGACGGTTTACCCCATTTACCATCCATGAATCATGGGGAAGTACTCAGAGGGTTTTCCGCAAGGCTTTCCTTGGAAAAAAAACACATAAGCCATACCTGTACTAGAAGAAAAACTGACAAACCTGATTTTCTTTGTACTTGTGGTCTCTTGAAGTTCTGGAATAACAAGAGTAGCATTCAGAAGCCTAGCCACAGCGACCACATCACAAATCTGCTAAGAACAAATATTTTCATGAATTTGACAAGCATTCAAGCAGTCAAAGGAAAAACAAATAAGAAAAGGAAAGATGCTCGTGTTCTATTTGATTAAACAAAAAACACTCACCGAAGATCTGATTTCTTGGAAGCCTCCCTGAATCTTCACAAATATAAACCCATTGTTGTACCAGCTTGCAGCTGTTATACAGCATTAAGGATTAGTTAGGGCATTAAACTGAACTAGCAGTTAGTTATTATAAATTCAAGTAATGTAACATATGAAATTGACTAACTGTCTTTGGTGCAGTCAAAAGTTGGAAAAACAAGTAGCAGTGGACGTGCAATGTTTCATCCTTCAAATCTCTACTTGATCATTTTCAAATATTCTTGCAGCTAAAGACGGGATCTTAGGATCAATTCTGAGTTCAAAACAATTTACAAGTTTACTGTTTCGACTTCAACTCTCTTTTCTCTCAAGTCGACAGTACTACATTCAAATCAGTTTAGTAATAAATTCACTGGAACTGTGGGCCCACAAAATCATATTATTGTTTTGACTTCATCTCTCTTTTCTCTCAATTGGACAGTACTACATTCAAATCAGTTTAGTAATAAATTCACTGAAACTGTAGGCCCACAAAATCAAATTAAAAGCCACACATAATCTTCAAATGTTTCATAACAATTGTCATCTGTGTATTGCAACTCCATAAATGTGCAGACATCCAAGGACTCTACAGTAAACCCTTAACTGCACACAGCAAGCATCTGAATAAGCTTATTTTAATAAATTCAAGAAACTGCTGGTTCTAGTAACATAATTTTTAGGGAGAGGCATTTTCCAAATAAAGAATGCTATAACTTCAAAAATCCAAGAATGCTTACATATTACTTTATATGTTCTGCACTTTAATAGATTCTGAAAACAATATGTAAACATTCAGACTTGAGATTTTGCATATCATAAAAATATTTCTGACTGACCTTTTACAAATCCAATCATGATTGAGTTCCAAATAATCCAGTAAATGGAATACAAGAGTAGGCTTTTAAAAGCCCTCCATTATGGTGCGTAAACATTTTTTCATACAGATACTGCACATTTGGAGCTACGGAGTTCATCCAGGCAGCAGTTATGATGCTTTCTTGGAGAGTTGTAGGCCAGGTCAGGACTACTTAGATAAAGCTATGGGGAAGGCTAGTAGAGATGGGGATTCCAGACTAGTGGAGGGCAGCAATCTACAGCATATAAGAGCAAGGCAAAAATCAGAACCAAGGAAAGGGCGTGGTCTAAACGTTCTATGTTTTTTACTTTTGCCGGCCACTATCATCGGAATCCGGCAAATCAATTATTGGCGAAATCACAATTTTACATTGTTTAAATCGCGTTTTTGAGTGCATAAATCGATTCAGGAGCCTCAAAAACCTCCAAGGCACCCTAAACATGTGATCTCAACCACTGAATCTGCATTTCCATCCATCTTTCTGAATTTCTGGCCAGATTTTGAACAAAACTCGTCGGAAAAAAGTGGCCAAAAAAGTGTAAAAACGCAGAACGTTTAGACTATGTCCCAAGGAAAGGCAATCAGGATTCGGCACAGGGGCACCCACTCTCCTCCACACTATTTGGACTTTACATTGACAGACTTGAGGAATTGATAGATCAGAAAGGAGAGAAACGAGCAAATATAGCAAGGATCATCATAAAAATCCTTCTTTAAGCGAATGATGTCATCTTGGCAGCCAGAGGACAGTACACAGCCTGCAAGACTGCCAGCAAGATTTAGAGAGCTTATACAAAGAGGTGGGGATAAATATGAACACAAGTAAAAGCAAGCTGCTCTTATTCTCACTCAAAAGGAGCCAAAGCATATCCAGATAAGTTTCAGAGGAGAACAACTCGAAGTCACCCAAAACTATAAATATCTAGGGCTGGAATTTAACGAAAGGTTAAGCTGAGACATATGCATGAGAAAGAGGCTGCAGGGGGGTTTGGAAAGAGTTCTTCTCACTGCAAAATAGATTTAGAACATTGGAAGTATGGAATTGGGATATGTTAGGTTTCCTTTTTCAGGCACTCATCACACCCATTCTCCTATATGGTTCTGAGGTATGGGGGCCCAAGCACAACCAAGGCTTGGTGGAATCAGCCAGAAAGGGTGCAGATTCAGAAGCACTTGATAACATGGACCTTGAGGGTGAAATACGGCACTCCCTATGAGATTTTTGAAGAAAACTGAGGTACTATGAGGCTGCCAAATCTGGTCTGTCTTAGACCAGAATTTAGCTCCAAGTTTCAATCTCTAAAACTGCCATTTGCTGCGTTTTAGGACAGCAAACAGTTTAGTAACTTTCTGCCCATAGTTTTTATTGGTTAAGTGTTCTTTGAGGTGCCCTTGCAAGTGTTTTCGAACTGGGGGTTAGCACATGCAATATATCTCAAAACAAGTAACACTCCTCTAGATCTTTACAACACAAATAAGCTGATCTACACTCTAAGCATGCATGAAAATAGGACATAAGTATTTTTGGTCAACATAACCCTGGATAAAACCCCCCCAGGGAAAACCAGTGTGGAATGAAAGTATATATAATGATGATCTCAAACAGTGAATACAACAAGGAATACAATACAAGAAAACCTAGTATGATAGCAAGCTCCTCTCAAGCTTGTAGCACAGGTTCCAAGATGAATGTGCCTAGGAAAGTGTGCCCCTCTCTCCTTGTTGCTATATCCACTGCATTGAAGCGCCCAAGCTCCTCTGTGGCCCAATGAAGAATCCCTTCCACACAAACAACCTGTTGTGTGTCTCCTCCACCATGAACCAGACAGATTTGAGATCAGACAAGGCCTCCTAGTGCCTGCTAGATGTGTGCCCTCCTCCAAGCAAGATTGACCACCATAAATAAACAAGGGTCCAAACCTCCATAGCTCCTCCATGGATGGAGGTGTGAAAATTCCAGGTCCTATAAACTTGCCTTCTTGGTCTGTCTTTGACCAAAGGAAGGCTCTAAGTTTCACTGTCTT
>ML798919.1:265773-350182 GCA_009831015.1 Picea engelmannii | reverse complement strand
ATAATATTTTGGGAGGACACTTTTGACAATGAAACAAAAACTTCAAGTATGTAGCTTTCATAGACTTGTTTTTCTTGGAGAAGTTTTTTCTCTTGATGTTGTGGCGCTGCCTTGCCTTGCCTTTTGCCATGCCCTGCCTTGCCACCTGGCGCCTTGCCTTGGCTCTTGGTGCCTTGCCCCGACTTGCCTCCTCGTACTTTGCCCTTGCTTGTCTCTTGGCGCCTTTCCTTGTCTTGCCTAAGACGTCTTAAAAAAGTAATGGACAACATAGTAAGACATTCTTCCATATATATATATCTATCTATATATATATATATCTATCTATATATATATATATATATGATATTTATAATATAAGGTATAAATATATATAATAAATTAGTTATTTATTATCCAAAAAAACCATTCTATTTATTGATGATCACCATAAGTTTTTTATATATGGAACATTTATTATTGTAATAACATAATATTTTATATAGAAAAATCAACATGCTATCAAAGCAGGACTTGACTTGACTTCATGAAGAGAGTGCCCAAAAAAGATTCTAGATTTTCTAGTGTGTAATGTACAACCCTTAATTTCATATACAAATATCAGATTGTAGAGATTAATCTGACTATTAAACAGTTTTAAGTTGTCAAAAGGAAGTGCATGTTTCATCATCAATTGATAATTGGTCCTTTGTGCTTTTTTCTTTTAGACTGTGTGCTTCAAAGAATTGATAAATCAGAACAGTTTTTGGATGTTGATCCTGCACAAGTCTGTAGTGAAAATTATGCAAAAGACCTATCGAATACCAACTGTGAAGAAACCCTAGATACTGGTAGAGATATGCGTGGCCCTTCTAGCAATGGGACATATCTGCTAGTAAATCAGAAGGAGAACAACGATGCAATCTAGTCACTCCATTCTACTTGTAATAAAAGCAATATGGACGATCACCATGCCCTGGATTCTGGTAAAGGCCAGAAACAACAAAATTGTTTGGGTTCTCCTGAATTTATACTTGACAAAAACCTTCGTTTTCCAATTGGCAGGAATCTTTGATCTGATAAATGATATACTTGGTTATTCGGAACGCCTTCAAAGTTCATGATATGTGATGTGTGTCTCCTATGCTCATACTTCCAGTGGATGGCTTCTAGATCATATCCTTTGCTTGCCTTAGGGGGCTGGCAGTTTCCATCTCCTTATCATTTTCTATCTCAGGGGACAAAAGGAATATTTTCATCTGTCCCTAGGGTTGATCGATATTCCAGGGAGCCATTGGCATCATCATATGATGAGCGCTCCTTTTGGTTTCTTCCATGACGTGTAGGCCTGTCTTAGGAGCAGATATCTACAACAATATGTGATTGTTCTCTGCATTTAAGATCGTGCTCCAAGGGACCCAACGCCGGAGAAAATTTAGGAGGATCTAATTGCACGATCTATCTCTTGGTTGTCGATCCTAGGAGACAAATGGTGACTCGTGTCTCAAATACAAAGACGGATAGGAATCGCGGAAAAAAAAAAATGTATTTGAAAACACTGTCCCTACATACCAATTACTAGTTTGGGCAATGACCCAACTAAATGAAGAAAAGTATGTGCAAGAACAAACTTTGAGTCAAGATCACATGAAGCTTGTGTCAATGAGGCAGCATCATAAGACATTCTCCCCCGAGGGTCCTCTGTGGACTAGTAGGGGGAATGTAGATGGTCAGATGAAGGATCCTAGACATTGGTTTCATGAGGAAACCTCGATATGTCTTGTGAGAGATTCGTCAAGAGATTCGTCCCAGGAGGGAACCTCGATATGTCTTAGACATGTGTTCCACGAGGGAACCACCAAATGTCTAGTATGGACACAGTTCAGATAAGGATATTTGGGTGTCCAGTATATATTCATGTACCCAAGGAGAAAAAGACCAAGGGAGACCCTTTAGGAAGAAAGGATACATTTGTGGGGTAGAGTGAGTCTTCGAAGGCATACCAAACCTACATCTCTGGTCAGAGACATATTGAGGTGAGCATAGATGTTACCTTTGAGGAGGAGGTATCCTTCATGAGATCTAGAGGATCTCACGTGGATATTGATAAAGAGAGAGAGAGAGGAAGAGATGGTTCCTTCTCCCCCTCCCCCTCCAATAGTTCATAGGGAGACAGTTGAGCCTCTTGATCCAATTGATTCGGTTGATCATGTATCTCTAGTTGATGTTCCCAAAGATATTGCAGTAGGTCAGAAGAGGATTGCATGGGATTGTCACACTCTACAAGAGGCATAAGGACATGTAGCTCCTTGTGGTACCTTCTGAGAGAGTAAAAGACCTTAGATATTCATGTTATAGCTATGAGCCACATCATTAATTCTAAGTCTTCCTCTTATGAGGAAGCATCTAGTCAACTAGTATGGAGAGATACCATAATGGAGGAGTATAAGTGCATCATGAAGAATGATGTGTGGGATATTGTTATGAAACCTGAGGGGAAGCCTATAGTGAATTCTTAGAGGATCTATAAGAGAAAACACAGAGCTGACGGGAACATCAAAAAGTACAAAACAAGATTTGTTTCTAGAGGATTCTCTTAGTGGAAGGAATAGATTATGATGAGAAATTTTCTCCTATTGCTTGATACACTTATGTCAAGAAAATTATTTCCCTTGCAGCATCCATGGGTTGGAGACTGTATTAGATGGATGTGCAGACAACTTTTCTCAATGGAGAGATTGATGAAGAAGTATACATCGAGTATACAGATGATTATGTGATACATGAGAAGGAGTCTCATATGTGCACGTTGAAAAATGATATGTATGGACTCAAGAAGGCACCTCGATCTTGGTATGCAAGGATTGATGGACACTTGATGAGTTTGGGATTCAACAAAAGTGTTGTTGATCCCAACTTGTATTGCAAGAGTGTTAATGGTGAGTCCCTCATTTTGTTCCTCTACATGGATGATTTATTCCTCATCGATACACAGAGTCTTATTGTTGAAGGAAAGTATGTGTTGGCCTATGAGTTTGAGATGAAAGAACTTGGTATGATGCACTGCCTCTTGGGACTATAGGTGTGGCAGAAAACTAATGAGATCTTCCTGAGTCAGGGGAAGTACATAGTTGAGATATTGAAAATTTTTGGGATGTTGAACCGTAATCCCATGGCTACACCAATGGTGACGAATATGAAGAAATTGAGTGGTTCTTCTTTCGATTTTGATGAGATTGATCTGACATTGTATGGATAACTGATTAGATCATTGATTTATCTGGTTAACACCAAACCAGATATTTTTTATGCAGTGGGTGCACTTAGCTAGTTTATGAGTCAATCGAGATAGACACATTGGATTGTCGTGAAGCATGTGTTGAGATACCTGTGAGGCACAATTGGACATAGTCTGAGATATAGTTCTGGTATTGACATGAGATTGTAGGGATATACTAACTTTGATGGGGAAGGGAGCGCACTGGATAGGAAGAGCACCTCCGCGTGTTGCTTCACTTTGGGATCTACTAAGGTTTCCTAGTGTATTAGGAAACAAACTTATGTGGCCCTGAGCACTGTAGCAACATAGTACATTGGATTGAGTGTGGCAATCCATGAAGCAATGTGGCTTCACAAAATCCTTACATATTTATTTGGACATGTACTGGATTCCACTGTTATTCATTGTGATAACTGGAGTTGTGTGAAACTCTTAGAGAATCCAGTGTTTCATGAAAAATTGAAAGACATTGAGATCAATTACCATTACATCCAAGAAATGGTGTAGAAGAAAGAAGTATTGTTGCAATACATTCCTATGGATGAGCAAGTTTTTTATGTTCTTACGAAACTCCTTACTAGGAAGATGTTCGAGTACTTCCATGAAAGACTTGGCATGGCATAGAACTCCTTCCTCACTGAAAGGGAGTGTTGATTTTTGCAGCTTCCTAAGACATTCTCTAGATCGTACTCCTCTATAACCGAGTTGAGTTGATATGTGAGGACACTTATCCAAGAAAGGATAAGTGGATTTGTGCTTATAGACCAATGTCCCTTATGGAGATCACATGAGGACATGTCAGGGGAATTTACCTTGACATCACAAAATACGGGAGTTGACCTTAGTGTTTCTAAAGGGAGTAGCCTCTAGAAGTCCACATGGGAGTGGCATGTGTCACATACATTCTCCATATTGTTCTCCTCTATGACTGAGTTGAGTTGATCTATGAGGAAACTTATTCATGAGGGATAAGTGGGTTTGGGATTATATCCCAATGTCCCATATGGAGAGCATGTGAGGACACGTCCCCTGTGGAGAGCACATGAGGACATATCAAGGGAGTTGACCCTAACATCACACACTATGGGGAGTTGAACCTAGCATTTCTAGAGGGAGTAGCCTCTAGAGGTCCACATGGGAGTTCCATGTGTGACAAACCTTTTGCTACAATGTACTGAGTAAGCATTGGTTGGACATTCTCCTAGATTGTGATACAAACTAAGGAAGATAGGATGCATTTATCACAAAGGTGTACTTGTGGTAAATGGGCCTAGGCGTAGTCCTTCCTTGATCATGAAAAGGAATAATATAGACTCGAGATGCTTGAGGTTCTTTCCACTTGTCAATTAGCATCGAGTTGACTATAACGAAACCCGTCGTTATGACAACAAACGACGTATAACAAGTAATCTTTTTTTCATAGGAGCAAGGAAGATAATGTCATTAATACAACGACACAACTTGACGATATCACATAAATGAATTTAACGCAACATATAAACATAAAATGCATAGCATGTTAGCACATCATTCATGCGTAAAATAAACAATCGACACCCGATCATTCTAGTGACCCTTCAACATGCGCTAGCAGGAAATTCCAACCATTATACCTTACTTCCTTCAACACCTTACAAGTCACACATGCGACAGATAATTGTTATAGAACGGTTATTCAACAACCCAAGGAACTTATAACTCAACTACATTTAAGATTATCCTTCATACAATTAATTTTATGCGCACTATCATTCAATGCACTTCATTAGTAATAAATCAACTCTACCATCAAAAGACTGTATCAGGCATAACATAACCCACCACAATTTTATTATTAACTTATACATAAAATTCATCAAGCAAAAATTATACCTGAACAATTAAGGATTTAACTAATCCAACTCAACTATATTTCTTAACTTCTCTAGTTCAATAATAAAACAAGCACCATAACTATGGAATGTAAAACTTCTAAAAATTATTATTCATTAACACAAGACTAGACTAGTCATAAGAAGATTCTAGTTTCTACTCAACATGATCCCTTCTTACTTTTATTTTTGCAACACACATCCGTTGGTAAGTTTCGAAAGAAAAAATCTCCTAAATAAAAAAATTTCCTTGTTATTTTTAGAATACACATGAGAGCTGGTAACAATTGAAAATAAAAAATCTCCTATTAATAAAGCCCTTTATTTTTACAATATACATCCGCACTTAACAATTTAAAATAAAGAGTCCCTAATAATATTTTCCTTTTTATTTTTACCATAAACGTGAGATGGTAACAAATGTTAATAAAAGTCTCCTAATATTATTGCCCTTTATTTTACAATATAAATCCGATGTTTAAAAATTAAAAAAATAAAAGGTCAACTGAAAGAATGAAATCACAGGAGGGCATCCTAGGCTCGTGCTGCCACCGAATTCGCTGAGCGCGACTGGTCTGGCGCCGATGGAGAGGCGACTGACAACCGCTTAGAGACTACCAAAAAAAATTTAGCACAGAAATAGAAGCAGAAGTCACGAAGGAAAACCGCATACACAAAAGGCGAGAAGCATAATGTTGCTCGCAGACCCCAGGACACGCGGTGCAAGCTCACTGTTATAGTTACTCTCCGTTGAATTTCAATCAACGGTTTTTTGCATCGTTGATCCCCGACCCCAACCTCACCAAGCCCGGTTGAAATTCTAGATGCTTGGTTTAATACACAGTGCCCCTCTACAGTATCACTACTGCGCAGAGCATGGAGGGAATAAGATCCGCCTTCAAACTTGTATACCGTGAATAAGTTTTTGAAACTTGTTGCAGACGTTCAACTTTGGAAAAAGAACGTTTGACACGTGAGCGCTGCTGGAGTTTGAATTTTGACAGGTTCAGGAACTACTATTTTTTTTCCAACCCCATGTCACGAAAAACAACAGAGAACTTAAAAGATACCACATCGCATCTAAAAGAAACCTTAACCCATATGGAATATGAAATCATATAACGAACCATTTTCATTAAACAATAAGGGAATGCAGAACTAATCAATGCAAAAAATTCAATTCTAAGCTGGAATTAAGAATATCTAAATTACATCTCACAACTATGGTCCAAATCCATCTTCAACATTGCCATTGCCATTAGAGATATTCATCTACTGAAACCTTAACTAAATTTTAATGCAATTTATACAAGCGTACAATCGTCATGATAAATATTCTTCTATATAAAACTAACTACCTTTTTATTACAAAATTTACACATGCGTACCGTAGCCAATGGTGAAGAACCGGAAGTGGTTGTCTCGCGCTTGCATTCCATCCAAGTTGTGCTTGCCAACCGTTGAGACCTCACCGGTACCTCCTAGCCAACGATAGGGGTACTCTTCTTCCTCCTGAACCCCCCAAGCTTCAAAGGGGCCACACACACAATACCAGAGAATGCTAGCTCCCATCTCGCTTCGCAAGGTCGAGCTACCACTCTTTATTCGAGCTGGGTATCCCAACTCCCATAAGAGAAATTCAGTCAAGAAAAATTCCAGTAGTGTAACCTTACGCATACCAGACATGATAATGCTACTCCTCCACCATTTTTTTTATAGAGTTTTCTAGTGATTTTTCTCCCAAAACCTCATTGGATTCTTTTTATTAAACTTAATTAGGACAAACCTCCTCTGTACACATGTCACCCGATCCCTTAGTTGCACCAAAAAATAAATTTTATTAATTAAATAAACTTTCCTATTTTTCTCACCCACTTAAAAGTGTTTCTAAAAATGCTCCTCGGTGTCCCTTTATTCCCTTACATTTCTTAAATGAATTACACCTTACTTAAAGCCTAGTTGAATTCACAAACAGAAAGTTCCAAAGACTAGATTCCCTACTAAGTTAGACATTCCCCCTTTTTTTTTAAGTTTCCCCTTTTCTTTAAGTTTCCCATTTTTAACTAAGTTCATAATTTGCAAGTTTAGACAAAAACAACCATTTACCCCTTTTAATAATTAAACCTTCATTAAAAAATTTACTTTAATTATTAATGCTTGAATTTTCTTTACCCCCTTCTTGTTACATGTCTATTTAGTTTTTTTTTTTTTTTTGTTCACATATTTTACTTAGACCTAGGTTTTAAATTCACTAGGCTTGGCGATAGTTCTTAAGGGGAGAATTTGTTATTAAACTTCACTCATACCATCATTAATTTTAAGGTTGACCAGGTCTTAAGGAGGCATAGTTTTATAGGTATTAGGTTTATTAACTTATCATAGTTAAAATCGCGATGTTCCCTTCAGGACACACTATGTGCTCCAAGGGTGCCACTCGTTTGCATTTCAGTTTTATTTGCACGACATGCCCTTCAATACACACTACATGATCCAAGGGTTCCACTCACCTCTTTACTAAATTTGGTAGACGTCAAACCCTTGGAGTCAATACTCCGTCAGGTGACCTTGTGGGAGACTAAGGGCCTTTAAGGAATAAGGACCTTGCCTTATTGCATGCCTCTTCGAATCATCATGAGCGACTACCATAGTCTTCCCTCATGGCATCGTGGGTCTTCTCGAACTAGGTAATCGTTAACCTATAGTTTGAGCCACGGGGGGAGTGCTAGTAGGTTGTGGTAGGGTTGTTGCCACACCTCTCCCTCAATGTCTCTGGTTGTCGTGCATGACCCCTTTACTCGAAATGTGAGTCTGGTCGACAAGCTATCGTCATCCTACATCCATCAATGAAACATGTCAGTGATAACAATCAACATCATGATATCTAATCATATGTCACATATTTAATATCAACAACATTCAAACCATAACAACCCACTCCTTGACTCGATCTGGAGTCCATGGAGATTCATCGATGCCATCGACATCCTCTAACGTACAGATTCCTACACACTCAGAAGAAACCAGACAATACCACATGTCGATATAAATATAGAAAAAATAACATATCATCATATCCACAACATCCCATAATCATAATCAAAACAACCAACCATATAATGAACCGGATCACTTGCACGCAAGTGTCCTCAAAGAATAAGTCCGCTCAACGCGCGCAAGAGAGGGATGTTACATACACCCCCTCTTGTTTTAAACTTTGTCCTGAAGTTTCACAGTATATAAGTGCCGAAATAAAGTTTCTAACAATATCAACCTGTCTAGTTATAAAAAAAAAAATGGAAATTGCTGACGCATATCATATGCATCCTCCCAGGTCGTCGAGTGCAGACTATAGTTTTCCCAGTGGACCTTGACCTGATCTAATGTTCGACGTCATAGTTGTTGAATTTGATGGTCCAGGATGCATATTGGCTCCGCCGTGAGCGCACCCTCGAACGATATATACACAGAACACATGTCAATCACATGTGTAAGATCACTAACATAATGCCTCAAAACATATACATGAAAAACATCATGCATACGCCTCAAAGAATCAGGCAAGGCCACTCGATAGGCCAGAGGCCCCTTCCTTCCCACAACCTCAAAAGGTCCCATGAACCTAGGAGATGTTTTAGAACCATTTCCAAACTTGAGTAAAATCTTATGTTGTTTCACCCGCAATAAGATTCAATCACCAACTTCATAACTACGGTTGACACGATGCACATCGACATAACTCTTTTGTCGATCTTGCGCTTCCTTGATCCTTTGTCTTATTGTTTGCATTTGATCTTCCATTTCTTGGATCTCTTATGGCCCCACCAAGACCCTATCCTCAATTTGACCTGATCCAGATGGATATCGGCGTCTACCCACCTTTTCCAACTGGCTCAAACAATTTTTTGGCAATTTTGGTAATTTACTATTTTTAGCAGTTTTTAATTTCCAGAGCCATTTTGAGGGCCTAAATGAATGTTTTTTAGGATATATATTCTTAATGATATCCAAAAGCTCTCACTGGTCCCCCTAAATGAATATCCTCGAAGATACATTTCCAACGAGCTATCGTGCGCCCTAAACAGAGATTGTATGCCAAAGTTACGCCCCCGGGTGGTTGATACACCAAACTACCCAAAATAGGGTCCACAATATTGTTGGTTTTTCATCTTCCAGGGTTAGGGTTTTGGATTTTCTTTATGATAAAAATGCCTTTGGATCCTCATTGTAAAATCATCTTCTTGCAAATGTGAGTAGCTGTCACATCTCTTCTCAGAGATAAGCTGCCACCATTCTAGCGAGTCTTTCACTTTGTATTTTTACAATCTCTGTACATTTATTTCATTAATATAAATCATGTATCACTGTATATCTGTGTTTATGGTTTCACCTATGATACATTTTTGTTATATTATTGGATATCCACGATATCTCTATGCATTTCTTTATTATATCTCCGCTCCCATTTCATGCCGAAAATAATCTAGATCAGTGGTATCAGAGCAGGCTTCTCTTGATCGTTTTTTAGTGCATGTCCCCGACGAGGTCCGAGTATAGAAAGTTGGGTCTCAATATTGTCTCTCTTGAATACAATCTCTCTCGCACACCCAAGAAACCCTCCATTGCAGAAGAAAAAAAAAATGACGGAGCAGACGATCCTATAAATATGTTACTTGAGCAAGCTCTAACATGATAGAGGGACGAAATGATGGAGAATTTTTCCCATGTCCTTCAATGCCTGCCGATAGCAACAGGTGCATCTTCATCAAACAACCACTTTGTAAGAACCTCTCCTTTCAAGGTACAGGTTAATTTTGATATTCCCTTATTTGAAGGTCAGATAGATGTGGATTCCCTAGACAAATGGTTAAATCTGTTAAAAGGTTATTTCTTTGTTTATAAATTTTCCCACATGGAAAAGATCACCTTCGCACTCCTTAAAGCTCTCCCCCATGTCAAACATTGGTGGGAAACTTATTGGGAGCAAATTTCCACAGAGGAGTCTGGAATATATGGGGTCGAGCCCACTTGGGATTTTTTTGTGGATGCAGTAAAGGAATAGTATTACCCTGTTGGCAACTATGAGGAACAATACATGAGATGGACCACACTACGGCAAGAGAGGGGCCAAGCAGTTCTGAAGTTCATCAATACCTTCCATACCTTGCACACCAAGCTGGGTATCAAAGGCTCTGAATGACATTTGGTTATGAAATATCGTGGGGCTCTACACAGATACATCCAAACTGAAATGGATTTTCTGGACATCTCATCACTCGGTGTTGCTTATCAATATGTTGTTAGAATCGAGAAGACATTTAAGCACCAGAAAAAATGAGATTTCAGGTCTGCAAATCTGCAGCAACCAAAGTATGACAAAGACGAACCTAACAAAATGTCTCTCGAAAACCAGTCCAAGCCACAAGAAAAGAAGGGTCATAGGAATGAAAAGAATGACACCAGAAAATGGTGTGATTTCCACAAAATCCCCTGGCACAACACCAATGAATGTCGCTCAAAACAGTCATTGATGGTCGAGATCAAAGACAAGGAGTCAAAACCTGATTCTGAATCTGATTCTGAAAATTATGGTAAAGGACAGATCATCAACGTAGAATTCACTGCTATTTTCACGACCGCAACAATTCAACCAGAAGAACCAACAGATCTTGAAGAGGGGGAGCGACTTTTTCATTCACAGATGTGGGTGAAGGGGACCCCACTGCATTTTATTGTTGATAGCGGAAGCTAGAAGAACCTCATATCAGTAGAGGTCATCAAACAATTGGGATTTTCAACAACACCACACCTGAAACCATACAACATCGGGTGGCTTCGCTGGCCACCCACCTTTTCCAACTGGCTCAAAACTGTTTTCTGACAATTTTGGTAATTTACTATTTTTAGCAGTTTTTAACTTCTGGGACCATTTTGAGGGCCTAAATGAAGTCTTTTTGGGATCGATCTTCTTAATGATAGAAAAAGGCTCTAATTGAGCCCCATAAATTAATCTCCTTGATGATACTTTTCTAACGAGATATCGTGTGCCCCAAACAGAGATCGTATGCTAAAGTTACGCCCCTAGGAATTTGATACACCAAACTACCCAAAACATGGTCCACAAAATTGTTGGCTTTTCATATTCCAAGGTTAGGGTTTTGGATTTTTTTATGATAAAAAGTCCTTTATATCCTCATTCTAAAATCATATTCTTGTGAATGCGATTAGTCGTCACATGTATTCTCAGAGATAATCTACCAACCATTCTAGTGAGTCTTTCACTTTGTATTTTTACAATCTCTGTACATTTATTTTATTAATATAAATCGTGTATTACTATATCTCTATGTTTATGGTTGCATATATGATACATTTTTGTTATATTATTGGATATCCGCAATATCTCTATGCATTTATTTATTACATCTATGCTCTCATTTCGTGCCAAAAAAAATACAGATCATGATCCCAACTCAAAGGCGTCCGACACGGTCGCCCGTAAAGAAACTCGAATGACGCCATCTTAATGGTGTTTTGATAATTTTTGTTGTATGAAAACTATACCAGGGGAAAGAACTCTTCCCAATTCTTATGTTGTTGGTCCATCATGTACATACACAACATATCCTCCAAGATTTGGTTTGTTCTTTCGGTCTTCCCGTCTGTCTCCGGGTGATATGCGGTACTAAAGTTAAGTTGGGTTCCCAATGCCTCTTATAAACTAGTGCAAAATAGTCCTGTAAACATCGATCCTCGATCGGATATAATCCTTTTAGGCACACCATGTAGCCTCACAATCTCGCTAATAAAAACTCTAGCTATGTCAGGAGCACGATACGTCATACGCACCAGAATAAAATGTGCACTCTTCGTCAGAGTGTTGACTACTAAAAAAATCGAGTCATGTCTCTTTGTCGTCAGTGGAAATACAACAGTGAAATCCATCGAAATGACCTCCCATTTCAATTTTGGAATAGCATGTGGTTGTAGTTAACCTGTCAGATGTTTGTGTTCAGCCTTCACCTGCTGACATTCTAGACATCTTTCCACGTAGTTGACTATGGTCACCTTCATTCCTTTCCAAAAGAATAAGGGTTTAAGGTATGCCCTCATCTTCATGACTTCTAGGTGAGCCATGTACACTACTCTACGAGCCTCTTTTAGGATCAAACTCCTCAACTCGTCATTGGGAGGTATGGAAATTCAATTTTTAAATCTCAATAATTCGTCGCTGTCCACAGTAAATCCCTCAAATTTTGGTACCATCATTGTGTTTTGTTCGATAAAATCCTTGAACTCTTTGTACCAATAATCATCGTGTTGTAAAGTTAGAATTGTTTCACGTAGATTTGTATGAATAGGCATCATCAAAAATATCCATGGTATCTGACTCAACGCATCAGCCACTTTGTTCATTGTTCCTTTTAAGTAAGTAATCTTGAAATCGTACTCGTTAATCAATTCCGACCAATACCTTTGTCGCGCATTCAAGTCACCTTGTGTAAAGATGTGTTGTAAACCACAGTGGTCCGGTTTTAGTTCACATTTTCATCCAATGAGGTAGTGTCTCCATACTCTTAAGGAATACACAATGGCTAACAACTCCAAATTGTGCATCGCATAGTTCTCCCCATGCCTTCTCAACATTCTCGATATGTAAGCGATCACTCGATCATCTTGCATCAAGACTCCTCCCAAGTCTTCCTTGGATGTGTCAATGCATACCAAGAATTTCTTATCCATGTCAGGGACCTTTAGTATCAGCATTTTCGTGAAAAACTCATGGAGCCTCCGAAAATCTTCCGCGCATTTCTCGGTCCAAACAAACTTCTTGTTCTTCTTTTGCAATTCTGTAATCGGATTTTCTATCTTTGAAAAACCCTCGACGAACCATCGATAGTATTCTTCAAACCCATGAAGCTACGCACTTCTAGGACATTCGTTGGTGCAGTCCACTCCATAATTACCTCAACCTTTGTTTGATCCATAGTGATACCTTCGTCAGAGATGACATTCCCTACGTAGTGAATATTCGATTGATAAAATGAGTATTTTGACAGCTTCCCAAATAATTTGTTCTCTCGTAGACATTGTAGTACGAGGGACAAATTTTCATTATGCTCCTCCATCATCCAAGAATATATCAAAATATCATGAATGAATACTTGGACGAACTTGTCCAAGTATTCGCAGAACACCTCGTTCATCAAGCTCATAAATACCCCAGGGGCATTTGTCAGTCCAAACAGTAAAATAGTAAACTCGTAATTTCCGAACCTCATCTTAAAGGCGGTCTCAGGGATATCGTCCTCCTTGATCTGTAACTGGTGATGCCCCGATCTCAAGTCAATCTTCGGAAACACCATTGTGCCTTTCATATGATCAAATAGATCATCAATCCTTGGCAAAAGATATTGATTCTTGATCATTGCCTTGTTCACTTGATGGTAGTCAATGTAGAGTCTCCATGACCCATCCTTCTTCCGTATGAAAATAACAGGTGCACCCCACGGTGACACACTTGTATGTATAAGTCCTAGGTCCAACAACTCCTTGAGTTGCATTTTCAACTCCTGTAATTTCGGGGTTGACATCCGATAAGGCGTTGTTACTATAAGTTTAGTTCCTAGTTTTAAGTCGATGGTAAATTCCAACTCCCTTTTCAGTGACATCCCAGGTTAGAAGACGTCCACAAACTCTCGAACCACCAGAAGGTTTTCTAGACCTTCCACTATGTCCTTATTGTTTAACGCAAGGATCGCATACAACTTGCATCCCTTGCACATTCTCTTCCGCAGTTGTAAGGAAGATATGAACCTCAGGTAAAGTCCCTAGTTCTGACCCACAATCATGCATCTTTGTCCCTCATCATCAACCAAGCTCAATTGTTTCATCTTACAACTGAGTATCACCTCATGTGATTCCAACCAGTCCATACTGATCACGACGTCATAAGACCCTAATATCATGACGTATAGGTTGGCCCTTGTGACCTTTCGCTATGTCCTTATTGTTTAACGCAAGGATCGCATACAAGTTGAATCCCTTGCGCATGCTCTTCCGTAGTTGTAAGGAAGAGATGAACCTTGGGTAAACTCCCTGGTTCTGACCTACAATCACATGTCTTTTTTCCCCATCATCGACCAAGCTTAATTGTTTCATCTTATAGTTGAGTATCGCCTCTTGCGATTCCAACCAGTCCATACCAATCATGACGTCATAAGACCCTAATATCATGACATATAGGTTGGCCCTTCTGAAAATCTCTCCCAGGTTAAGGCTATAACCCATAACCTTCCCTCCAACCTTATGTTTGGCTCCCGAATCCATTTCTACAAAGCTAAACTCATCTTGTTCGACTCCCTTTACCTTGATACTTTTTGGCACTACAACAGAAATAAAACTCTTTGTAGCACCTGGATCTATCAAAATACTAAGGGTCTGGTCAGCGATGGTACCTGATGTCTCAAGCACAATAAACTGGTGCTTGGCCTGGTTGTTATTCATCGTTGCCTGAATCTGATGGGCCTTTCCCAAATCTCCCACAGTAGTGGGCCCTACTGATCCACATGCTCTGGTCCTCTAAACTGGGTAGTCACATTGGTAATGTGGCTCTCCACATGTCCAACACCCTATCTTCGGTCCAGTACTCTTGGTACCTGAAGTAGAAGATGACGACAGACCGACCTAGAACCCTGGCCTGTAATGCTTAACATACCTAAAGGTATGCTCATATAAACTATCAAGCATTACCCTTCCTCAAAAAGATGGTTGAAGGAATAATAGAACTACATTCTACACATGAATAAATTTGCAAAGGATGTGTTATTGGTAATAATGTTAAGAAACTATTCTCAAGAAGCAATAATAGATATAAGGAAATCCTAGATCTAATACATTCAGATGTTTGCGGTCTGATGCCAGTCAAATATCTAGGAGGTTCTCTTTACTATGTAATATTCATAGATGATTACTCAAGAAAGACTTGGTTATATCTCTTGAAGACAAAGGATGGAATATTCAACAAGTTTCAAGAATTCAAAGATGAGATAGAGAACCTCACAAACAAGAAAATCAAGACCTTGAGAAAAGATAATGGAGGAGAATATAAATCCAAGGAATTTTGTTTCCTTTTGCAAATCGGCAGGGGTTAGGAGGGAGCTAATTGTTCCTCATAATCCTCAACAAAATGATGTAGCAGAAAGGAAGAATAGATCTATTGAAGAAACTGTGAAGGAACTATTGAACAATCAAGGTTTATCTATGTATCTGTGGGGAGAAGCAGCCATGAAAACAATATATGTTTAGAACATAATTCCTCACCACATATTGGGATATGACTCCATAAGAAGCCTTCTCAGGAAATAATCCTAATGTGGAACACTTAAGAATATTTGGATGCCATGTTCACTTTCACATTCCCAAGGATAAAAGGAATAAATTAGAACCCTCATGAAAGAAGTGCATATTCGTGGGATATAATGAATAATCAAAGGCCCATAGAATCTATATCCCAGAACAACATAAGATTTAATTCAACAGAGACATAACCTTCAATGAAAATATGAATTTCAATAAATCCATAGAAGAAACTATAGAAGAAGAAGAGTATGAAGAGCCTATTGAAGAAATCACATGTCTTCCAAAAAGTCAGAATGAAGAAACAAAACAACTTGATCATCCGATGCAACCATGTGAGACTATTGATTCAGACACTATACCCAAAACCAAGAAACGTCCAACTTGACTTGAAGCTACTCTACAAGAAGAAGAAAGACTCAAAGCCCCAAGTGGAACCTTCAGAAAAAACAAGAAGCCCAAGAGATTCTCCAACTATGCAGCATGTATGACAAAGATTCTAGACGAAGAACCCACCACATTTGAAGAGGCAACTTAGAAGAAAGAATGGAAATAATCCATGACAGAAGAACACCAGTCCATCATGAAAAATGATGTATGGGAAATTGTGCCTAGACCTAAATAAAAATCAGTAGTAACTTCAAAATGGGTCTATAAGATCAAACATGCAGCAGACGGAAGCGTGGAAAAATATAAAGCAAGGTTCGTAGCTAGAGGGTTCTCCCAAAATGAGGGAGAAGACTATGACGAGAAATTTTCTCATGTTTCCATATATACTTCTATTAGAGCCATTATGTCTCTTGTTGCTTCCATGGGATGGAGTTTACATCAGATGGATGTAAACACAGCTTTCCTCAATGGAGCAATCGAAGAAGAAGTATACATTGAAAAACCTCAAGGATTTGAAGTACACTCTAGAGAAACTCATGTTTTCAGACTAAAGAAATATTTATATGGACTCAAGTAAGATCCAAGAGATTAGTATACCAGAATAGACAGCTACTTAATCAGACTTGGTTTCTCCAAGATTCATGTAGATCCAAATCTTTACTACAAATTTGTGAACAATGCACCTATGATTCTACTACTATATGTCGACGATTTATTATTGACAGGTGAAGAGTCTCTCATCATCCAGTGTAAAAAGGAACTAGATTCTGAGTTCGATATGAAAGATCTTGGTCTCATGCACTATTACTTGGGACTAGAAGTATGGCAGAAGCATGGTGAAGTATTCCTTGGACAAGGAAAGTATGCAGTAAAGATTCTTGAGAAGTTTGGAATGATGGATTGAAAATCCATGGACACTCCTATGACCACAGATATAAGAAAAGTAAGAGAATCAGATTCTGATCCAGTAGACCCGTCCCTATATCAGTAATTGATTGGGTCATTGATGTATTTAGTAAATACTCGACCAAACATTTTCTTTGTTGTAAACACAATAAGCCAGTTCTAGGTGAAACCTAGACATGATCATTAGATAGATGCAAAGCATGTTCTAAGATATATCCGTGGGACACTAAACTATGGTTTAATATATACCGCATCCAACAATATACAACTTCATGGATTCACAGATTCAGATTGGGAAGGAAGTGCAGAAGACAGAAGGACTACTTCAGGGATGTGTTTCATCTTGGGCTCCGCTATGATATCTTAGGGAAGCATGAAACAAAAGGTTGTCTCATTCAGTAGAGCAGAAGAAAAATATATCGCAGCATGTGAGGCATGTACAAAAGAAGTACGGATGAGAAAGTTGATTTCTGGATTATTTTATCAGGTTCCATATTCGACCATAATACATTGTGACAATCAGAGTTGTATAAGGTTATCAAAACACCCAGTGTTTCATGAATGGTCGAAACACATTCAGATAAAATAATACTTTATTCGAGATAAAGTCCAGGAAGGAGAAGTGAAGCTCCATATATCCCCACAGATGAGAAGACAACAAATATCTTGACAAATCCTCTATCCATAATGAAGTTTTCATACTTACGAGACAAGTTGGGGATCGTGGAAATAACTCCCTTAGCTGAAAGGGAAAATATGGCTCTCCAGGTTGGGAGGGAGCACTGACATATCATTGATTTATGGACAGTCATTTTCCAACTTGGAAAAATGATCCAGGATGGTTAGTTCCTTTCCATTTCGGAAAGTGGTTTGATATTTATGACGGACATGCATTTTCTAGTTTGGAAAATGGTTCAGATCGAATGGTCATTTTCGTAATGAAAATGGTTCAATAGATTGTTGATGTACCATAGACAGTTATTCCTCTTGTGGCCAATGTGGGGGAATGGTCTAGGACAATATTTCCTCTTGGCAGTCACTCTCAGTAGTGGTCAAGAAGAATGGTCCACCTCACCGGACAGTCACTCTTTCGAAGCTCAAGTTGTGAGAATTTTTTAAGAATGGTCTGTTTTGGAGGTTGGTGCAGGACAGTCATTTTCTTAGGAAATGGTCTGGACAGTCATTCCCTAAGGCATACTCATTCTCTTCAGGTTTCACTTTATTTAGTGCCAGAGGAATGGCCCAATTAGGTGAATGGTCCAGGTTCAACAATAAGGGACATGCATTCCCTAGGGAAGACTCATTCTCTCCAGGTTGCACTTTTTTTAGTGCCGGAGGAATGGCCCAAATAGGCGAATGGTCCAGGCTCATAAATCAGGGACAGTTATTCTTCTATTCTTGGGAAGAATAGCCCAGATAGCCCATGGTTGATGTTTTACTCTCTGAGGGAATATTCTCTTCCAAATATCACAGATTTGAGTGGAAGAATGGCCCAGATGACTCAGTTTATATCATGATATTGTTTTCTCTGTAGGTTGATATCATATGATATGATTTCTATGGAGAATTTATGTCTCTAGATAGTACATGTATGTTGTTGTGGTGGATATGTTCCACTGGTTGTGACTATGTGTCATGGATTGAGTATTTGTTTACTATTATCGATAGACACAGTTGTGTTCTATTAGATGACATTGTACTAGTTATCATGGAGATTATCTAGTTGGATAATGATGATGGTGCTCATGATTTGATCATAAGATAGCCTATGTGGCTATAATGATGTGACCGGTTGAATGGTTTGTTTGTGATAAAGACCATTACCTGTTATACCTCCCTAGCTAGGAGGGAGTGTTGATATATTCCGGAAGAAAGAAAAGATTTTGATATAACCCTAGAAGAGAAGTTAGCTAAAGAAAATATTATATACTAAGTATTTGGCACCCAGAATGAGAAGTCGACCCAGGTAGTCTGGCAGAAGCAGTATAAATATAGGAGGCAAGCCTTCATTTTAGATAGAATTATTTGAATTGCATAAGTACACTTGTGCGCACTGCAGAAGGCCAGTAGTGCACAAGTTTGGGGAGCAGTTGTTGCCGTAGTTCTGAAATCTGCATTTCCAGTTTCTCTGGGTTGGACTCTCTGATTAGTTTTGGTTATCTTTTCTTGTAGAATTATCCTTGGTTGGATATTGGTTTGCTACCATAATTATTCTATCTGTCAAGGTCAAGGTTCTTGGGGGTGGCATTAGTTTGTATGGTTGGGTGACAATATTTCTATATTGTCTATGGTTAAACAAGCACACCCAATATTCTAACATCAATAGTCCCTTTGCACTTCTTGCAAATGAAAATTGTGATATCTCTTCTAAGCTTATGATTCGAAGTAGACTATGTCACTCCTTGCAGCAGGTTCTCACGCAAGACTCAAGTTCTCACGGGTGACTGTGCACACCTTGCAACAATCCCTTTACACTCCTAAAAAATATATTTTTCACGCTATCTCTTCTGATCTTATGAGTTGAAGAAGACTCTGTCAACTCACTCCTTGTGGACTGTATTCACACCTTTCATGAACTCACAAAGAGAAACAATTGAAACTTACTCAAACACTTCACAGTTTCATATACACAACAACATGACTCATTCATTCATGAAAAACAATAACAGGGAATTGTAAACAATAGTGACACCATTTGGATCAATTTTACTCTATTATATTCATTCAAATATAAATGGCTACAACTATGATAAAATGATAACTAAAAATTCAGCAACAACTAAATCACAACAATCTCCTACTAATTTACAACAACCTCATTCAGGAATATAAAACCTCTATTTGTCCTGTTATCGCACAGTTTTTACTTGTATGTAAAGGAAAGGTAAATGAAGATGAACTGGTGTAACGGGATACTATCCTATCACTGTCACCTCAATAGGGTGTCCCTTTCTATCTAGGGTGGTAGGCCCAGGGGAGGCATCCCCGGTGACCTGGGGTTTTGAGAAGGAAAAGGTTTAAGGATAAGTAAAAGCTTCCCTCTCACAAGTCACCACCGATCAGAAAGTCCGGCTAAACAACCAATAAAGATAATAATAACTAGAAATGTACCTGTCTGGAACAAAGAAACAAGAAACTGTATTTTCAAGTTCACTTTCTAGTTAGTACTTCGTATAATCAGGGAATTTCTCAAATAAAGAAATTGACTAATATATTGATGAAGTAAGAAAAATGCATAGTAGAAATTATCACAATACGATAATTCACAATAAATGCTTCATAAATGCTTCAGAATGAGAAAGAACGATTTAATCATCAATATCACAATACAACTTTCATTAGAAGCAAATAATACCATGCATTAGTCAATCTCTCAATTGTTTAAAGTAGATAAAATGTTGCAAAGTATAACTATAATTCCAATGGATAGTAGAAGAAATGAGGTTAGTAGGTTAGGGTTAGAAGGTATTAGTAGTTGTTCAAAGATTTTGGAGGTTGTGATCAAAACACTCAAGTAAGAAGTCTTAGACCAGTGCATTCATAGGGAAAATGGAGAAAAAAATGGCTTCAAGAATTGAAGGGACAATATGATAATAGTAGCGCCAAAGACAAGAGGAATTTGATGGTGAAGTGTTGGTAAGCCAAGGATTCAACCATCAAACCCTAGGGGAAAACGACTTACTAAGGTGTAGGCAACCCTAGGCCTTAACACGTTTTCCTCGTTCTTTAGCTCAATGACAAATTAAAATCAGCTTGGATGAAGAAAAAGAGATAGGGCGTTGCAATGGCAAGGCCCTAACAATGTCTCCAAAAGAAAAATGGCTCCTTGGCATAATCTAGTAGGGAATTAAAATAAGGACACTAACATGTGCTTATTTCCTAGGGTTTATTCCAACAATTTCATTAACAAAATAAAAGTAAAATACTATAACCATTCAAGTAAGTAAAGGATTGCATAAATTCACTTACATTTATCAATCATTCATCAAGCCAAACCCTAGTTATAAACCTTCCACCAAAAAATGCCAAAAAATGCCAAAAGGAAGCCTCCTTCAACAAGTGCACCACAATTTCAGCCAAAATCCCGATGAGGGCCGCAAATTTCAGACATCACACAAGTGTGAGTGAAAGATGATAAAGAAAAGAGAGTTTTATCTCTCTTATACCATATCAATGACCTTAATTTAAATTTAGGTCACAAAAGGCCGACAAGGCAAAAAACACATAATAATATTGTTTTTACATTAAATGTCAAAATCAAACCCTAAATCAAGCAAAGATCAAGACGTCATGTCGTTTTAAGGTGACGTTGGGCCCTTTTAGTGCAATGTTGGCCTCCTGGGACAAAACGTTTGGCTTTATTGGGCCTCGGGAACATGCCACACGTGCCATTTGGCACATAAATGCCTCCCAAAAACCTCCACAAGTACTGGATGACATCATGAATGTCCTAGGTGACATCATGGGCATGTTGATGGGTTCTAAATCCCTCTAATTCAATAGTAGGAACCAAACCCGCCACCAAGGCCCAATTAGAATCTACAGAATTTAACAGTGGAATGGTTCTCCAGATCTTTGCGATCCGACCAATTAATTGATGGGATTTGCATTTTCTTGTGAAGGCTTCACCTTTTGTTTTTTACTTTATCTTTTTGTATTTTCTCTTAGGTGGGACTGATATAAGATGGTAGCTGGTATAAACCAACTTGGTAACAAAACATGAATAGTTTTAACTACTAGAGAAGAGGCTGAGCTTGGGATAACCCGTTACTCAAGCATGCATACAACAATTCTATCCCACATGACTAGTACTAATACGTTAACCATGTGAGTATCCAATTATTGACTAAGATACAAATCATCATAAAGAAAACACATATGCGATAAATAATGGCAAGTAAAATAATTCACTTAACTCTAATCATCCATCACACAATAACAGAAGGATTCATTTTCATCACTAAGGAAAGAACTGTAAAACATTGCATCACATAACTTATCAATAGATTTAATAGCTCTTACTCGTTATATCATCCATTCATGAGACGATATAGGAAATAATTCTTCTCCACGTCCAATTATACATGCATTTGATGAAAATATAACTTGTTTATGGTCCCAAAGGACTTCTCCATTAAAGGTAGCTCCAAAATAATTCTTAACAAACAAGAATATGAGATTTTATTGAAAAAACCATCGACCCTTAACTAATTGGTCGATGCTCTTATTTATAAAATAAAATTGAACTGAAATAATGGCCAAGTGCAGATAAGTAAAACAAAATTTTCCACGTGGAGTTCTCCTATCAGTTTGTCTAGGAGTTATCTCAAGGTATCACTTTACATGGGTGATTCTTCTCATATTCTGGCCAATTGATGAACAACTCCTCACAGGTGATGAAGAAGCATCGTAAGAAAGCCAACAAAGAGAGCACAAAAGCAAAGGACAGCTGGAAATGCACCAACACACATTTTGAGAATTTTTTGAATTTGAAAAGATAAAGCATTAACGTAATATCCGGGAGGATATTTTTGTTTTTATGATATGGATATTGTAATACAGATCTTCAACGTAGCTCTCATCTTTCAACTGTAGACATTTAATGTAATGAATGTAGAGTAGTTGTTGTCTTTAATTTCCGATTAGATAGATAGAGCTGTAGGAGGGAAAATTCTAGAAGCTCCCGCACATGTATTGTGTGAAAGGATTATTCTCATTGCAATTGTACGCTGGAGAGAACGAGAATAAGAGAGTAGAATAATAATGATTGTAGAAGGTTGTATGAAGAATAGTTGTTTCTATTGAACCATGTACAAAAGCACTGGATTAATATAAGAATGCTTAATCCAGATTTCATGGTGTGTCATGGTTGTTGTATTTATCTTTTGAATGGTATGTTGTAGGTTGCTTACATATTCTGTTATGCATATATTTCAATGTGTGTGTTTTACAATTTCATGTTAAGTGTATGAAGTCTATGGGGAGAGTGATATAAGTTTCAATTGCTTCTCTTCCTGAGAATTCCTACAAGGAGTGAAATGAAAGGTCTGCAAGGAGTGTGTTGACAAGATTATGAGTTTTCTCTCAGAGAGATCAGGAGGGATAGCATTAACTTATACCAGCAGAAGTGAAAGTGTGGCATAGAGCCATGCAAGGTGTGTGCAGGCTGAGGAGAGTGTTATATTTCTTCAACTCAATGGAGTGGTTGAAGAACCTCTATTGCAAGGAGTGCAAAGAGCAGGAATCCTTGGATAACTGAGGGTTATTGTGAAGACGTGCAAGGTTTGCGTGCAGGATTCTTTAGAATCCAAAAATTTTCAGGAGGAACAAGCTCAGGAAGGATACCATTGTTCGAAAACTTTAATGGGAGGATGGAAGTTGTAGTCACCCAAGGGAAATCAAGTTCATAGAGTCGGTGCCGAGTTGTTTGGTCGGGACTCATTGAGGTCTGAACAGACGGTGGAAGCTTCAAGGGAGAAGTGTCAATTTTTCATGATCCGCCGGATCAAACAGAGCTGCGAGGAGGATAAGGCAGAGATCCATTCAGCTCTTGAAGCTCAGGAGAGATAGAGGCCGTCGATCCCAATAGATCTGGAATGTTGGTTTGTTTCGGGATATCGTGGATCGTGAGTTGGGAGAACAAGGTTATGTCTTGGTTTTCAAATCCCTGATACGCGGAAGCCGGATTGAATCTAGGCCATTGGATAGTGATACCTGTGAACAATTGATTCAACATGGGCACGGTTCGGGGTTTTGTTCATCGGGAAAATCGAGGTGAAGACTTTCCTGAAGTCGTGAAAGGAGAATCACCGATCTTATTTGGAACATTGGATCTTGGAGGATATGGAACATCGATCTATATCATTAGATCTTCAGGAGTCAGATATTTGGAAGGGAAGGAAGAGTTGCTCGTGGATTTTTTCGAACCATGAAGTTCGGAAATCTTTGGGAGCTGGGACTCAGTCCCTAAAGGAAGGTCATGTGGAGCTCATAAGGAAGAGGGATAGCATTAGCTAGGCCCCTTGTCAGGTTTCAGGGTTTCAGAGGTTGGAGTGTCAGGGTTGTATCATACCAACATCCTCAAGGTCGTGATTCACGAAAACTCTTTTTTGCGTGGACCAAGTCATAGCATCATGGTCATGTGGAGGAAGTCTTGCGCTTAGTGCTAGTTTGCGCAGGCAGGGTTTTCGTATAAGGACCTATGGTTTTTGTGATTGAAGGTTCCTGCAGGGACCCGAAGAGTCGTTTTGGCTCAAGAGTTTTTAAGATCCATAGGTTGGGAGGTCAAGAGGACCCAGCTTATGTGGGGGTCTAGTCAGGTGCTATCAGAGATTAGAATCATTATTTTCTGCAAGCAGGAGGGAGATAGAAGGCAAGTTGTGATTTGAATTTTGTGTGGAACAGATTTAAACAATGCCACCCAGAAGACATCAAGATAGGCCAATTCCCAATCCAGTTGTGTAAAGGGAAATGACAAAACTTTGTGCTCAACTAGATGCTATGGAGAGAGCACAGAGACAGACAGTTGATGTTGGAGATTTCAGTGAGGCTGAAAGAAAAAATGAGGTCGGAGCTGAAGAAGAAGTTTTAGTCGAAGATGTTGCAGAAGAACATCTATTCCAAGTTGTTGCAAGAATAGGTGCCAGAGCAAAGATGGATATTCCGATGTATGAAGGCAAATTATACATTGAGGAGCCACTAGATTGGTTTAGAGGTCTAGATAAATACTTCGACTATGAGGATATCAAAGAAGATAAGAAAGTTAAGCATGTTGTCACTAGACTGAAAGGGCATGCAACACTGTGGTGGGATGAAATGCAGGTTGATAGGTATTGCAAAGGAAAGAAAATAATTAAAAGACGGGATAGAATGGTAGTGAAGATGAAAGCCAAGTTTATACTTAGAGATTACCAAATCAATCTATTCCAAAGAATGCAGAATTTGAGATAGAAAGAGATGAGAGTGAAAGAATATACTGAGGAATTTTACAGGTTAAACATTAGAGCTAGTCATCATGAGAGTGATGATGAAAATTTTTCCAGATACATGAATAGCCTGAGATATGAGATTTAGGATGAGATGAGCATGGTGACAATCAAGACTGTGGAAGATGTTTATCAAATTGCTTCAAAGGTAGAAGTAAAATTGCCCTGAAAGCAAGGTCAAAGGGGCAGAGGTAGAAGTCAAAGAAGAGGCAAAGAGGTTGCCCAAGATAGAGTATAGGAGCCCAAAGATGAAGAGAAGAAACCTCATACTCACCCTGAAAGAGGAGGGAGCTCACAAAGAGAACAATATGCCTATAGGAACACTTTTTATTGAGCAAGAGGAAGAGGAAGAGGCAAAGGAGGTGAAATAAAGTGTTTTGTCTATGGAAATATCGGACACAAATATTTTGAATTCCCCGATAGAAAAATATATGGAGGAGGTGAAGCTCACATTTCAGAATCACAAAGACGAAATGTTGAGGCGGAATATGGAGAAGGCGGGAATTCCTTAATGATGAGGAAAATTCTCTTGAAGCCAAAGAAAGAGGTGGAGAATCCAGTCCAGAGGAACATTTTATTTAGGACTGCTTGCAAGACCAAAGACAGGGTATGCAAGGTGATAGAGGAAAGTGGAAGCACAAATAATCTAGTATCCACAGAGATGGTGGAAAAGATGGAATTGGAGACAGTTTCACATCCGAGCCCATACAAGGTTTCGTGGTTGCAAAAAGGACATCAGGTAACTGTCACTAAACAATGTTTAGTTGAATTTAAGATAGGGGGATATAGAGATGAGATATTATGTGATGTTATTCCCATGGATGTATGTCATATCTTTTGGGGAGACTGTGGAAATATGATAGAAATGTTTTCCATGATGGAAGGAAGAACACATACACCTTGGAGAAGAATAGTAGGATGCATATGTTTCTTCCAATTGAAGACAAGAAGGAAAAAGAAGAAGCGAGCAATAATATACTTCTCATGAGTGGGAAGGAACTTCTGGATGAAGTCAAGAAAGAAGAAGATATGCAGTTCATCATGGTTAGGAAACCTAGAGCCGTCTTGACCAATACCAAAATAGATGATCTGCCTGAGGAAATTCAGGGACTGCTGGAGGAATTTGTTGATATAGTGGTGGATGATTTACCTTGTTCGTTGCCACCCATCAGGAGTATAATCCATCACATTGACCTTATACCAGGAGCGAGTTTACCAAACAAAGTAGTGTATAGACTGACGATGTAGGAGAATGAAGAAGTCAAGAAGCAAGTCCAGGATTTGATGGACAAGGGATTGATCAGATAAATCTTGAGTCCATGTGTTGTGCCAACAATGTTAACTCTGAAGAAGGATGGTGGATGGAGAATGTGTACAGACTCGAGGGATATAAACAAAATCACAAACAGGTATAGATTTCCTTTACCCAGGATGGATGACTTGATGGATTGCTTGACTGGAGCAAAGTTATTTCCAAAAATTGATTTGAAAAGAAGATATCATCAAATTAGAATGAGGGAAGGTGATGAATGGAAGACAACATTCAAGACAGATGAGAGACTGTATGAATGGCTTGTAATGTCATTTGGCTTGACAAATGCGCCAAGTAATTTTATGAAATTGATGAACAAAGTCTTGAAATATTTCATTGGGAAATTTGTAATTGTGTATCTTGATGATATATTGATCTTAAGTAAGACTGAGGAAGAACATTTGAGGAATTTAGATTTCGTGATAAGGAGGTTGCAGCAAGAGAAATTGTTGATAAATCTGAAGAAACCGTCTTTCATGAAGAAAGAACTCATTTATTTGGGTTTTGTGATCTCTTCGAATGAATTGAAGATGGATCCTGAAAAGGTAAAAGAAATCAAAGAATCATTGTTGCCAAGGAATATCTTTGAAGTTAGAAGCTTCCATGGATTAGCTAGTTTTTATAGGAAGTTCATAAAAAAATTTAGTGGAATTTTTGCACCAATGATGGACACAGCCAAGAAAAGACATAAATATTTTCATTGGATAGAGGAGGCAGAGAAAAGTTTCAAATTGTTGAAGGAGAAGATAACCAAACAACCAATTATGGTTCTACTAGATTTCAACAAAACATTCCAAGTCAGATGTGACGCAAGTGGATTTGTGGTTGGAGCAGTCTTAATTCAAGACAATGGACCAGTTGCATACTTCGGTGAGAAGTTGAACGAGACCAAGGTGAAATATTCCAAGTATGATAAATAATTTTATGTAGTCATACATGCGTTGAAGAAATGGAGGCACTACTTGGTTCCAAAGGAGTTTGTTTTGTATAGCGACAACCATGATTTACAATTCATAACCAGACAAGAGAAATTGAACCAGAAACATGCAAAATGGGTTGAATTTATGCACAGATTTAATTTTGTTATAAAGAACATTTCTGGAACTGCTAACAAGGTGGTTGATGCATTGAGCAGGAAATTTTTTATTCTGCAGGAGTTTCGAGTGAAGACCTTAGGTTTTGATAGCCTAAAGGATATTTACAGAGATGATTTAGATTTCAAGGATGCTTACGAAGCCTGTGAGAATCCTTTTCTAAGAGACAGAAGCCAATGGATTGAATATTTAATTCAAGATGGATTATTATTCAAAGGAAATCAATTGTGTATCCCAAAGAGTTCCATGAGAGAAAACATTTTAAAGGAAAAACATAGTGGGGGATTGACTGGACATTTCGACCATGAAAAAACATTTGCGCAACTGAACATCTTATATTATTGGCCAGGGATGAGGATGGATGTCAATAAATTTTTCAACAAATGTAGAATTTGCCATCACACAAAGGGGAAAAGACAGAATACAGGATTGTATCAACCATTGCCAATACCAGAGAGGCCGTGGGATGCGGTAAGAATGGATTTTGTGTTAGGACTACCAAGGACACAGATAGGTTTTGATTCCATATTCTTGGTAGTTGATAGATTTTCCAAAATGGCACATTTCATTCCATGTCAGAAAACTAGTGATGCAACACACATTGAAAATCTGTTTTTCAAGGAAGTTGTTCAGCTTCATGGCTTACCCAAGAGTATTGTTTCAGATTGAGATACCAAATTTGTTGGTCATTTCTGGAGGAAACTATGGAAGAATCTAGGAACAGACTTATCTTTTAGCTCAGCATATCACCCTCAGACCGATGGACAAACTAAGGTAGTAAATCAGAGCTTGGGATATTTGTTAAGGAGTTTAGTAGTTGAACATCATAGTCAATGGGATCAGATTCTAATGCAAGCGGAATTTTCATATAAGGACTCACCTAACAGAAGCACATAACATAGCCCATTTCAGATAATGTATGGAATGCAGCCGAGAGGAGTATATGAGTTGAGAGACTTAGAGCAGAGTGAATTCAGGACTGTTGGAGTAGAATATTTTGCAGCATAGATGTAGGAACTCCACAGTAAAATCAAAGAGAGGTTGTAGAATTCCAACCAGGAATACAAGTGCAGAGCAGATCAACACAGAAGAGAACTTCAGTTCGAAGTGGGAGATTTAGTTTTAGCACATATGAGAAAAGAAAGGTTCCCAAGGGGAACATATAATAAGCTAAAGATGAAAAATATAGGGCCGTGTAAGATTTTGAGGAAATTTGAGGCCAATGCTTATGAAATAGAATTTCCAGGTGGGGTAGGAATATCGCCCATATTCAATGTTGCAGATCTATATCCTTATAGAGAAGATGAAAGGGAGGGATCATAGGATCAGAAAGAAGTTCAATGGGTTAAATATATGCCTATATTTGAAAATCCACAGATGGAAAAGATCATTGATCAGAGAGTCAGCAAGAATACCCGGAGGAAGATGTATTTTGAATACTTGGTAAAATGGAAAGGACACCTGATTGAAGACGCCAGTTGGGAAAGTGAAGCAAATATCTAGAAACATGGACAGACCATGCAGGAGCTCATAAACAGAATTTCATGAAGTTTTCAGCCAAGGGAGTATGATGTAGGAACATCGTAAGAAATCCAGCAAAGAGAGCGCAAAAGCAAAGGATAGCTGGAAATGGCCAATGCACATTTTGAGAATGTTTTGAATTTGAAATGATAAATCATTAATGTAATATCCGGGAGGATATTTTTTTTTTAATGATATGGAGATTGTAATACAGATCTTGAGCGTAGCTCTCATCTGTCGACTGTAGACATTTAATGTAATGAATGTAGAGTAGTTGTTGTCTTTAATTTCTGATTAGATAGTTAGAGTTGTAGGAGGGAAAACTCTAGAAGATCCCCCACATGTATTGTATGAAAGGATTATTCTCATTGTAATTCTAAGTTGTAGAGAAAGAGAATAGGAGAGTAGAAGAACAGAGATTGTCAAAGGTTGTATGAAGAATAGTTTTTGTTATTGAACCATGTATAGAAGCACTAGATTAATATAAGAATGCTTGATCCAAATTTCATGGTGTGTCATGGTTGCTATATTTATCTTTTGAATGGTAGGTTGCAGGTTGCTTACATATTCTGTTATGCATATATTTCAATGTGTGTGTTTTATGATTTCATGTTAAGTGTTTGAAGTCTATGGGGAGAGTGATATAAGTTTCAATTGCTTCTCTTCCTAAGAATTCCTACAAGGAGTGTAGTTAAAGGTCTGCAAGGAATGCATTGACAAGATTCCGAGTTTTATCTTAGAGAGATCAGGAGGGATATCGTTAACTTATACCGGCAAAAGTGTGAGTGTGGCACAGAGTCCTGCAAGGTGTGTGCAGGCTGAGGAGAGTGATAGATTTATTCAACTCAAAAGAGTGGTTGAAGAACCTCTGTTGCAAGGAGTGCACAGAGCATGAATCGTTGGATAACCGGGGGTTATTGTGAAGACGTGCAGGATTCTTTAGATCCAAAAGTTTTCAGGAGGAACAAGCTCAGGAAGTATAGCGTTGTTCAAAAACTTTAAAGGGAGGGTAGAAGTTGCAGTCACCTGGGGGAAATCAATTTCATAGAGCCAGTGTCGAGTTGTTTGGTTGGGACTCATTGAGGTCTGAACGGATGGTGGAAGCTTCGAGAGAGAAGTGTCTATTTTTCGTGAGCCGCCGGATCAAACAAAGTTGTGAGGAGGATAAGGCAAAGATCCATTCAGCTCTTGAAGCTCAGGAGAGATAGAGGCCATTGATCCCAATAGATCTAGAACATTGGCTTGTTTCGGGATGTCGGGGATCGAAGTTGAGAGAACAAGGTTATGTCTTGGTTTTCAAATCCCCGATACTCAAAAGCCGGATTGAATCCAGGTCATTGGATAGTGATATATGTGAACCGTTGATTTAGCGTGGGCATGGTATAGGGTTTTGGTCATTGGGAAAATCGAGGCGAAGACTTTCCTGAAGTCGCAAAAGGAGAATCTTCGATCTGATTTGGACCATTGGATCTTGGAGGATCTGGATCGTCGATCTACATCATCAGATCTTCTGGAGTTGGATATTTGGAAGGGAAGGAAGAGTTGCTCACGATTTTTTTCAAACCGCGAAGTCTCGAAATCTTTGGGAGATGGGACTCAATCCCTAGAGGAAGGTCGTGTGGAGCTCATAAGGAAGAGGGCTAGCGCTAACTAGGCCCCTTGTCGGGTTTCAGAGGTTGGAGTGTCGGGGTTGTGTCACACCAACATCCCCGAGGTTAGGATTCGTGAAAACGCCTTTTGGCATGGACCAAGTTATAGCGTCATGTTCATGTGGAGGAAGGATCATGCCTAGTGCTAGTTCACGCAAGAGGGGTTTTTGCATAAGGACTTGTGGTTTTTGTGATTGAAGGTTCCTGCAGGGACCCGAAGAGCCGTTTCGGCTCAAGATTTTTTAAGATCCATAGGCCGGGAGGTCAAGCAGACCCAACTGAGGTGGGGGTCTATGTCAACAAGTGTGGGAGTATGGAAATCTATGTTGTTCCATCAGGGCTACGTAAATTTATTTGATCTCCCCTACATGGGCCCGATACTTGACCATACTATCACTTAAATGTTGTAACACAACCCGAGCTTTGATCAGGTGCTCCATAAACTGTTGCACCTGAACTAGTGTTGTGTATGTCACCGTTGTTAATTCTTCAACCCATGATAAATCTTGCTTGGCATGTGACTTGATTATTTCATAAAGGTCGACAAAGTCGTTAGGAAAGCCAAACTCTAGGAGTCTGATATCCTTCATTGCCTTGTTGATTTTTCCCTAGTTTCTGTCACATCTGGCCCATTTCTCTTGGATTTCTCGGTGAGGTTCCCGGGTCATTTTTTCCCAATACTCGGCCACTTTCCTTATGTGATCAAGACTTATTTCGTTCAACACCCAAATGCAATGCTTTTCTTTATCTCGACCCTGTTGGACTGCGCTAATGTAGTCAACTCTCTCTACAACTTGTTGTTCTTTCTCATGCCACCACTCCATGTATTTTCACATCGCAAGTTCCATAAGAGTGTTCTCTTGTACCTCAGCGATTCTTTCACTGAATAAGTGTCGCTCGTCTGTGAATTTGCTATAGGCCTCCTAGAATTCGCTCCTTAACTATACTGCGACTTGTGTGGTGCCCTGATAGTACTTATCCAAGTGGTGCAAATATTCTAGTTCTTTGAGGGTGGCTGCCAATTCCTTTTAATCTCTTTTAGCTCTGTCTAGGGTGGCGTATGAGATGTCTCCCTTATAAGTTCATATGTTCTGGAATTTTCCGTGTTTATAAAATTTTCCTTTGTAGTGATGAGAATAGAGAAATCCAAAGTGAACCTCCTTTTCTTGGTAGTCCATTGGATGATAGCCTTCCTTTTCCTATCATAAGCTATGGCGTGTATGTCGTCTACTTCATCCATAGGTTTGGGAATATTTTGATGCCCCCATGTGAGTGTATTCCCCATACTTTCGATGGTGTACAGTTGTTCAATATTGGATTCTAGAGATTCCTCATTATGCTCTGAAGGCATGGCTCATGTTTTTCGCTCATCGAGTGTTTGAGTACCGATCGAAATAGAGGTTTCGAGGATAGATTCGATACTCACTCGTTCATTGGTTGTTGAAATGTCGATTTCCTCTTGTGGGGTTCTTTCCTTTGGCTCGTCCCTCAGACTGTATCCATGGGATTCTAGTGCATAGGGTAGCTTAGTGTCTGGGGCACTCTCGGCTTCCTTTTCTTTTTGTGGGACCTCTTGGGTTTGGACATTAGGGAGGGGAGAAGATATCTTTTCAGGTCCCTTTTCTTCTTCGACATGCACAGGGGTCCCAAGAAATACCTTTTTTCTCTTATCATCATCATATATCTTTATAAACTCGCTTAAGGGGTTCGTTGCGCCAGTCCTTTGGGATGCTTCGACGATCTCTGGTTGAGCTGAAACACCTGTCGGGGATCTCACCAGTGGCGTTGTGAATTCAGGGTCATCTAACTTGGTAATTTCATCAAGGTCTATAAATTCAGGGCTGCTTGGTCTTACTTGGCTTCCCCCTGGGTTATCTGCCAGGGATCCCATGGTTTCATCGATGTTTGGATCATCCTGCAACCGGTCAATCATCCACTTCACTTGCTCTATCATGAACAATCCCCTTTCTCGAGCGTCCAATTCCATAGGAAAACCTCTTCCTTGTACCGAGACTTCTTGGGTAATCTCTATTGTTTCAGCGGCTATCATTTCTTCCCTGGCCCTAAGGTCTCCTTGAGCTGATTGTTATAGCGTTGTCGCTTGTTCATATAGGCTCATGGCTTTGAACCTGGTCATCATAGGATCAACCATTCTTTCCACAACTTCATCCCAATCCTGAGCGTTCTCCGTGAAGACCTCATCTTCAAACCTTTCATGGGTGTATGTCCAATAGGATGATACTTGTGATGCATGCTTCAGGACTAGACCTTTTGGGTCGTCCTTGAGAAAAAGGCTCGTCTGAAATCAGAACTCCAATTGGTTCAATCCTTCTTGTTTGTCTTGAGTGGTTTCTTTTACCATGTAGAAACCTATATGGAATCCATAAGGTATGAATGCCCACTTCTTATCTTTTACGAAAGTAGCATTGTAACCCTGCAGGATAGTCTGGTAGCAGATTTCCCCTACTACTAGTCGGTCAGGGACATACACCAGTAACAGGTGTGGTGCTTTGGTGGCTTTGAAAACCCTGACCTAGGTATTGCGCTCATCCAGATACCAGTGACCAACCTTTGATATCATCTTTTTGGCCATAACCAATAGTCTTGGGTACTCTTTCTTGAAAAGCATAAAATGAATGCGCGCGATGAATTGATCTCAGATGAGGGAGTAGGGTTTCTTGTACATGTTCTCTTATAAGATACTGAAATATACATGGACCTGACATCCTAAGGCATGCCATATCAAGTTCATTCCGAAAAATGCATTTCTGGCACATATGATGTCCAATAAATAAGCATACATGTAGAAGGATGGAGTCTCTCCTTCTTTTGGCATCTGATCTTGTTGAATGCAAGTTCTCAACTGCTTGGAAATGATGGCACCCCAGTTAAAACCTCTCCCAGAAATGGCTACCATGTAAGATAAAGTCATGCATGCCTCTGAAAACCTGGAAAAGTATTCTCCCCATACAACTGACAAATGAGGGCCATTAGATAGATATACGACTCTCTTAAGTTGGCCGTTAGGTACCAGCCGGAGGTACGATTGGTTTACTTTTTATCCTCTCTCTACCATGAAGCCATCACCCAGCTGGTGTCATTTTTGTCATAGAATTTTATAACAAAATCGATGTTCAGGTTCTCCTCTAGGTCTCTGAGCTTGTAGTAATTTTGTACCTCCACCGAAAGGAAAACCCTAACACACTCGCCATTGTCTTCATTGATCAAACATTTTTTTGTGTCTGTGTGGTCGATAAGCCATTTCAGGAGTTCTATGCAATGGAATAATGGAGTTCTTCTCGCTACCATATGATGGTATGATCTTTGGATGTTCAGAAAAAATTCATTGTCAGTCTTTCTCATATCAGGGTCATTGTTCGGGGTATATTCAGGGAATTCTTCCCGCTTGATATTCTTGAAGAGTTCTCCCCAATGCAGGAGTACTGCCTTGGTCCCTATGCTTGATCCTGTGTCTCCAAAGGCTGGAGGATGAGTGAAAATATTCTTGGTGGATGTCCTAATGACTCGTTTCGGCCTAGGAGAGAATTCTAATTGCTTTGTTGGCTCTAGGGATGAGCCTTCTCCTATCTCTGATTCTTTCATCTTGGGCACCCTCGACAATCGCCTAGTACTTGGTTTCTTTGGAGGCATTGTTCCTACCATCGAAAACAATATTTAGGGCATGTGTACAGAGTAACACCGGATAAAAATTGTCTGAAGTGAAGCATAAAAATCCATAGATGGGTACATACTTGTAACGCTTGCTAAACCTGTTGTTTAATACTCATGGGACCTTGGAAACGTCTTTCAAATGGCTCGTCACGCTCCTCTAGATGCTATGAACTTCTTTGCACATGATGATATTGTTTATGAACAACTCATAAGAATTTAAACGGGGAAGAAACTATCGTGTCATATTAACCAATTAACTCGGGTTACGAGTGAAAATCAAAAAAAATCTTTCGTTGAATCTCTGCAATTTATTTCATCATGGGTTGACGGTGGAGGTGCGAAGGGTGGTGCATATTGGTAAATTCAAATGGTCCTTTTGATTCGATCATGACTTAGCAAATAATGGAAGATTTGGATTTAATTAGTCCCTTAAATGCTCTAGATTGCAACGTATCTAGCGCTAAAACGTCCCATTGTATCTCTTTCCTAGTGGGTGGATCGGGAACTGAGAAGGTGTTACGAGTGTTCTTTTTTTGTGTGTGTTGATATTCTTCTGCAAAAAACCTATGACGTCAATTGATTTAATCGTATGGTGCTGACATGGCACAAATAACTCAAGATATGTGGCATTGAAGACCAGTGACTTAGCACGCGGGTAATGGTCAGGACTTTGTTCAAGTTGTGCACTCTAAGCTAAACCTAGGAATACCCATGCCAAAAAGGTATCGGGGATCAACGTTTAAGGATAATCCTATCGCATAGTCACCTTTGGGTTAGTGTTTAAAAACTCCCGATGTTGAAATGTTTTCGGAATTCGGCAATCAGAGAAAACTTTAGCGTGGTCTGAATGTCTGTCATGACTTGGTCTTCTCTGATTTTTCTAATCGCGTAGGGTATCGACTATCGACGATATCATTGACTTCTTTGTTAACCTTTACTCTCATCGTCCTTTACCAATGCCGAAGGGGATCGGTCCTTGGCGATACCTTTGTATGATTCTTGTTGAGAATAAAAATTCCTTCTTCCGATGCCAGTGAAGATCAGCGCTCAGCGACTAAGGTTTCTTCGAATGATTTTCCTTCGTCTTTAAATTTTCCTGACGCCGAATCTCTGAGAACATCGCGGAAAATTTTTGGCTTGTTCATTCTTTATTTAAATGTTAGTCCTTTAAGTTATGGGATTTCACATATTCAAGCAAAATTTGAGAGACTTAAATGAGAATCAAAGTGGTAATCAAAGGAAACAATTTTTACAATGAAGTCGAATCAGATAGTGCAAAAAAAAACAAGTGGTACCCAAAATGTAGAATTTGACATATGCTATTTTAAGGTGTGTTGAGTTCTCAACAAATGGCGACTTACTGGGTGAAATTAGAATCTTTGTTCCTCCTTCGGGCTTGGTTGATGCAAAAGCTGGTGAGGGCCTTAACTGGTTTTACATCAGAGCCCCTTTTACCTTTGCATTTGAAATTTTCCGGTTGATGCCTCCGGGTCTACTTGTGGGGTTTTCAACCTTAATTCCACCTTATTTTCCTATGACCCTAGCTCATGCCCCTTCTGACAAGGGTCTAGAAAATCATTCACTGGCACCAGGCCCTTTTTTGTCTTTACTCACTTGCTACTGTGTTGCTCCACTACCAACGACGTCCATAGCCCTGACAGAGTCATGCTAACGTCACAGACCTTTCTCCACTACTAGCGAGCATCTGTAGCCTCGATGAAGATATCTGCATACCCTCCCCTACTATGCACTCATTTGATATAGTTAACATTTATTTCAGTAGAATGCCCTGAGCGAGTGGGAGAGGATGGTGTCTACTATTTTGCAAGATGAGAGGGTTAAGGTGAAACATACTAGATCTGTCTCTGAGGTGCATGTGTCCTTTCCAACTTTCCTTCTTTCCCTTAAGGTTTTACCAGACCACCAGGAAGACACTTTTGACATTTCTCCAAAGTTGTTCATCTGCGCAGGTTAGATAGAGATCCCCCAAACAATTGCAGGTTCCCTAATGCTTCTCATGTTTGAATTTGAGCGACGAGTTAGGAAGAGAGTTTGCTATGTCACATGTTTTAAGGTCGACCATTTTCTTTCCAAACACAATATTCAAAAGAACAAAGGTCCAAATATCAAAATAAAACAAAAGAAAAATGTATTTAACAATTGACCTGGCCAAAAACAAAAAAACATAAATGTATGCACGTAAAACATTTTTTTTTCCAGTTCTAATGAAAGTATTGTTTTAGGGCCTAGCCATTCAATGGGAGGGTGTCATGTTCCCCCCTTAGATTTTGTAACCGATAAGTGCCTACCCCAATCTTCTTGGCCACCTAGAAAGGTTCAAGCCATAGATTCTAAAACTTAGAATATTTGTCATTAGGCTCATTTGCTCTGTCCCATTTCAAGACTAAGTCTCCTACTTAAAAATTATTCTCCTTAGCCTTATGCTTGTCAAAATATATTTTAGAGATCTATGGATGGGCTATGAATTTCGATCTAGCCTTCTCCCTTTCTTCTTCCAACATGAGCAGAGTGTTAATTCTTAATTGTATGACTGATGAAGGTTGTCCTCTGGAATCTTTGGCAAGTTGAAGAGATGGAAGGTACAATCCATTTGGGAGAATGGCTTCCTGCCCGTATACTAGAAATTATGGGGAATTACATATAGTTTCCTTAGGTGTAACTCTATCTTCCCACAAGGCTTTATGGAGTAGATTATGTCAATTCATTTGGTTGTCTGCAATCGTTTTCTTCAATATCCTCACTAAGTTCTTATTAGTTGATTATGCCACTTTGTTTCCCTGAGGATAATAATTTGTAGAGTATCTAATTATGATTCCTTTGTCTAGGGAAAACTTTGTTAATAAGGTGGAAGAAAATTATGCTGCATTGTCAAAAATGAGAATATAAGGGACACTAAACCTCATGATTAGTTGTTGTTCTATGAATTGGATTACCACCTTCTCATTTACATGGGTCAGAGGGGTAGCCTATGCCCATTTCGTGAAGTAATCGGTGGCAGTAAGTATGTACTTGTGTTGTTTTGAAGAGCTTGGTGTAATATATCCTATGATATCTAACCCCCATTGCTCGAATGACCTAGAAACAACTACCGTTTGGTGTGGGACTGTCGCCCTCTTTTCTCTCCCAACGCTTATTTGAAAAAATTTACAGTTTCTAGAGTATGTCTGAGAATATTTGAACAAAGTGGCCCAATAATAGCTAGCTCTCAGTATCTTATGAGAGGTAGTGTCTCCTACAAAATTTCCACCTAAAAGGCCATCATGCAGCTCCCTTAGGACTTTATCTACATCTGCACGTTCGAGGAATCTTAAAACTACCCCATCATAATTAACTCTAATGAGTACAATATTTATGAGGTGATATTGCATGAATTTTAACCTGAGAGCTCTCCTTTCCCTGGGGTTTAATTCTTCTAGGCAATTCCCATGATGTAGGAAATAATTTAATTTCTCATACAACGACTCTCGCCTTGGGGAAATGTATGAAGCTTCACCACACCATAATGCCATTTCATTTTCCCATCTGGGGTATTCATTTACTTGGTATTGAGCTTCAGCTTCTAGTTTGCACAATCCTTGTCCTTTAACTAATTTGGAAGGTTTTATGTCTATATCAAACTCTTGGACTACTGTCATCCAATTCCCTCTTCTTTGCCCCATCTCATGTTGCATAAATAGGGGTCGAATTTTCGGGTGAGGCACGATTACTTTGGTATGGTTCTTAAGGATATAAGATCTGAAATGATTTACTGCTTTATAGACTGCATAAGATTTTTTATCTATAGCCAGATAATTCAATTCCGCTCCTTGAAGGTTAGTTCTCATGAACAACACCGGAGCCTCGTTGTAGTCATCATCCTTCTGAGTCAAAATTACAGCTAACGATTGATCGAAGGAGAAAGTGTAGAGGAAGAAATATTTGTCGAAATCAGGACTCCACAACATGGGGGCTTAGGATATATCATTCTTGATGTCACTAAAGGCCTTATTTCATCCATAATCACACTTAAATTTGACATCTTTACGGATCATCGGGAGTGAACTTTCTCACAAAATTGATTTTCCTGAAGAATGACTACATAGCTTTCTTGTTGTGAGGCAACGGGAGTTGAGATATGACCTTAATCCTTTCTGGGTCTATGCAAATTCCTGCTTGAGATATAATGTGGCCTAGTAGCTTACCTTCCTTGACACCAAAAATAGTTTTCTTAGAGTTTAAGGATATACAGTATTTCCTCCACCTTTCGAAAATCTGGGTTAAGTGTTGGATGTGATCTTCTATTTTCTTTGAATACACAATCACGTCATCCAAGTAAAATACTACACACTTTTTGATTATTCCTTTAAATTCTACGTCCATAGCCCTCTGGAAAGTTTCTCCTGCATTGATTAACCCGAAAGGCATGTGTTTGTAAGAGAAAGTTCCCCACTTGGTTCAGAAGGTAGTTTTTAAGCGGCATTCCTCTGAAACTAGAACTTGGTTGTAACCTGAGAAACCATCAAGAAAGGAGAAAATATCAGAGCCAGAAATGATCTACAATAGTTGCTCCATTGGGGGGACTGGGTAGTTGTCTTTTTCTGAAGCTCTGTTGAGGTTCCTGAAATCTACGCATAAGCGAATCTCCCCTAATTTTTTCCTTATAGGAACCAAATTAGCTACCCATGCAGAATGTCTAGCCTGGAATATAATTTTGGCATCTAACAGTTTCTTCAACTCCTGACACATGAGGGGCTCCAAGGAAGAATGATACTTTCAGAGCTTCTATTAGAAGGGTTTCACTTCAGGTTTTAACGAGATAGTGTGTTGAATGATACAGGTATCATAAGTTTTCAGATCTCGTAGGACCACGCAAAGACATATTGATCCTGTCTAAATAGTTTGAGATAGGCCTTGCTTTCCTCTTTAGATATGGTTTTGTCGAGGTTTATGTTTTTGGGGTTTTCCCGGGTTCCAATATTTATAGTTTCATGGATGGGACAAGAACTATTGGTCTTGGTGTTTTTGGGCCCCTTAAAATGTTCCTTTAGATCCAAAAGGTTTTCTAAGTTGGTTATCCCCTTCGATATTGTGTAATACTTTGATTTGTCTATCGACTGATTTACATGAAGGTTGGTTTTCGTCGACTGTTCCTGGAATGCTTCATTGTCAATGGCCAAATATTTAAAATTATCTTGATTAGTTAGAAAGTTTATGATCTGTTCGTCTCCCTCAAGAACCTTCCAATTAGAAACATTTTTGGGTACCAATAGTTTGTAGATTAGTTCTACAGTGAACCGAGAGGCTTCATAATCTTCTAGGGGGGACAACCTTGAAGCGGCGGTGGTTAGGGAGTCAGCAAGAATGTTTTTCATTCTGGGAACCATTGTGATGTTGAAATCTTCAAAATGCTCTATTAGCCTATGCAATTCATTTTGGTAATTATTTAGGTCTGGAGAATTGCAATGTATAGTATTCCTTATATTCCTAACAATGATTTCAGAATCTTCAAAAACCTTTAATTCTTGAACATTTTGGTCTATTTCTTTCTTTAGCCCTTGTACCAGAGCTTCATACTCGACAGTGTTATTTGTGCATTCAAATTCTAGTCTACAAGACAGGAAATGTCGCTTGACTCTCGGATTAATGAGGATACACCTTGATCCTAACCCTTCTTGTGATTTAGATCCACAAAAATATAGGGTCCAAACTTGTGGGAAATGTGTGTCGTCTTCCCCTTCCCTATTACTTTACTTTTTCCTCCTGCTAGTTCTATGATTTATAACGCAGGTTGTTGACAGATGAGGTTTTCTTTGGCCATTGTCAGCAACTCCTCTCGAAAATTCATTTTGGAGTTCTATGTGAGAGGGACATCAGATGAAAAAGGGGAGAAGTTCCCGAAGTAAGAATTGTAGGAATAATTTCCTAACATAGGGAAATTTGTTGATGACAGTTCATTTGGGGTTTCTAGGTCAGTGACAGTATGTTTTAAGTATCTTTCCCTATCAATTCTGATGATATTTTTGTATCCCTTCAACGGTAGCCAAAGGTATGCCCAATCTGTACTAAAATATGCGTTTAACTTCTCAGAACAATCTCGACTTAGTAGTAACCCATAAGCTTATGGGATATCCACTACAATTATGTCAATCACTTGCACAAACTTAGGATGTGTCTTTATTATGATCAATACATCTTTGAGTTCTCCCATGACTTTGACATGGGTTCTATCTAGTTGCATTACATGTTTATCGCTTTTGGGAGGAACGACATTTAACTTTTTGCAAATAGATAAGGGCATAACATTGGAATATGCTCCTGAATCGACCAAACAATTGTGGAAGTTCATGTTGAAAACTTAAAATTTCAAAAGGAATGGTGGGACAAAAGGTTTTCCCTTCTTATCTTCTGAGCAGGCGTTTACCATTGGTTTATTCACTAGATATGTTGGAGTTAGATTTATTTCCTGATCATTGCTTGTCATAGGGTTTTCTACTGATTTTAGGGCTTGTAGCAGAAAGTATTTTGTTGAGGGATTCTACATATGTCCATAATTGATATATTAGCCTTCAACTTCTTCAAATATTCAACTATGTTGTAATCCAACTTGGGAGATTCTCGGATATGGATATTTGTAGGGTTTCTTTAGGGAGAGAAAGGTGTTTTCAGGTGGTCGGGGGCTATATTTTCCTCAGAAGCTTGGGTAGTAGCAATATATTTTGAGATAGGTGAACCCTTACTACGTGTTTGCACAACTGAGACTTATGCGGGTGGTTCTTGAGACTCAAATAAGTAATCGAAAGGAATGATTAGGTCAGGATCCCATATCAGCATGGATGTGTATTATGGAAGATCAATCTCTTCCTGATCAGCAACATTGATAACTGAACTGATTGGTTGTTCGGTCAGGGAGACTTCGTCTAGAAACCGATTGGGCATTAAATTCATGGAATGCACCCATTGAGGGAAGTCTCTTTCAGAGTGATTTTCTTAGTGATAAGTACATAAAGAATCAGATGCTACATTTCCCAAATCGATATTTAGGTTATCTAGGGGAGGTTCAATTGCTTTAAACGATGGATTTCTTTTAAAGAAAGGATTATAGGGCCTTTGGCCTTTGTTTCCCTCCCCAACACTCCTTTTCATGTCTATGATTTTCTTTGAAAACTTCTTAACCATGTGTTGTAGGTATTCTATGTCTCCATTACCCTTTTTAGGAGCTTGTTCTACTTGTTTCCCTGAGGGTCTAGCGAGAAATATCCCCCTCCGGGGAGGGGGTTGAGTTTCTTTATTGACCAAGGAGACCAGACTCTCTTTGCATCCTTTCATTTGGAATTCAATCATTTTGGCTTCTTCAAAATTATCATCCAAGGTTCGTTTGGAAACCCTCTTCACAAACATGCAAATAGAAGCTGGGAGGGAATTAGCATATACCTCGATTTGCAACTCTTGGGTAGGTTTAGCTTTGGGCTGGAATTTGTTCAAGATGGTTGTGAATCTTTAATTGAAATCTTTAACCCTTTATTTCGAACTCATGGTGGCGAAAAAAATAGTTCAGCCATCAAAGCTCCTGTAGTAGTTTCTTCTACAAATTTATCTAGAAAAATCTTCTGAAACTTCGTCCAGCTAGTTATAGATCCTACAGGTAGATTAAAATACCACGTGGAAGATGAATTCTCAAATGTATAGGGGAATATATTGCATACTACGTCTTCATGTTGGACATTCATAAGTCTGATTTCTAGTATGAATTTCTTGATATGATCTTCAAGAAATCTCGAGGTCTCTGGGTCGAACTTATGAAGTAACTTCTTCGAGTGTCGGGGAAGATTGTGTATTCATACTGGGATGGCCAAAGAGTCTCTGGCCAACCAAAGTTGATTTTTATGTGGTGTTTTTCCCCTTTCTTCATTATGGTCATTGTTTTCTTCCATATCTTTGGACCCTGAATTAAACTCCTCCTCTTCCGAGAAATCGTCTGGTTCAGAGACATCACCAGCTGGCGTTTTAGGGATCAGATTAAGAGGATGTTCAATTTCGATGATTGAAAAAAATATTAGGTCTTCTACTGTATGCACAAAAACCTGGTCGAGGGTGTCGACCACTGGTATTCTTATTTTTTGTCTTTGAGGAAGTATCAAAGCTGAGGGTAGCGCATCGATCTATCAGGCGTATGCTCTAGTGATTCTTCTAAATTGATTTAATTCCCCGTGAGGAAGAGCATATGGTATGTTAGGTAACAATCGTTCTTCCTTGGGTTGGGTGAGTTACTCGTTTCAGGATTACTCAGTGTGTGTGGGTTGTCTTGGGAATGACTAGCCATGCATGTGGGTTATTTTGAATCTATAGGATGTCTGAAATATTATATGGAATATGTATTCAGACATTCATTCTCAGGCCCTCTTTCTAGCACCAATTATGTTGATGGGTTCTAAATCCATCTAATTCAATAGTAGGAACCAAACCCACCACCGAGGCCCAATTAGAATCTGCAACATTTAATAGTGGAATGGTTCTCTAGATCTTTGCGATCCGGCCAATTAATCGATGGGATTTGTGTTTTCTTATGATTTGTTCCCCTTCAGTTTTGGACTTTCTCTTTTTTTATTTTCTCTTAGGTGTGACCGATATAAGATGGTAGCTGGTATAAACCAACTAGGTAAAAAAACAAGAATAAGTTTAACTACTGGAGAAGAGGTTGAGCTTGGGATAACCCGCTACTCAAGCATGTAGAAAACAATTCTATACCACAGGCCTAATACTAATACGTTAACCATATGAGTATCCAATTACTGACTCCGATACAAATCATCATAAAGAAAACACATATGTGATCAATAATGGAAAGTAAAATAATTCACTTAACTCTAATCATCCCTCACACAATAACACAAGGATTCATTTTCATCATTAAAGAAAGAACTGTAAAACATTGCATCAGATAACTTATCAATAGATTTAATAGCTCTTACTCATTATAACATCCATTCATGAGACGATATAGGAAATAATTCTTCTCCACGTCCAATTATACATACATTTGATGAAAATATAACTTGTCTCTGGTCCAAAAGGACTTCTCCATTAAAGGTAGCTCCAAAATAATTCTTAACAAACTAGAAAATGAGAGTTTCTTGCAACAACCATCGACCCTTAACTAATCGATCGATGCTCTTATTTATAACATAAAATTCAAATGAAATAATGGCTAAGTGTAGATAAGTAAAACAAAATTCACCATGTGGCATTCTCGTATTAGTTTGTCTAGGAGTTATTTCAAGGTATCACTTTAAACGGGTGATTCTTCTCGTATTCTGACCAATTTAAGAACAACTCCTCACTGGTGCGGGCCTATGGAAATATGTGTTGTTCCATCGGGGCCACGTAAATTTCTTTGATCTCCACTGCATCAGCTTGAAACTTGACTATACTGGCACTTAATTTTTGTACCACAACCCGAGATTTGATCGGGTGCTCCATAAACCGTAGCACCTAACCTAGCATTGTGTCTGTCACCTTTGTTAGTTCTTCAACCCATGATGAATCTTTCTTGGCATGTGACTTGATTATGTCGTTCAGGTCGACAAAGTCGTCAAGCATGCCAAAATCTAAGAGTCTGATATCCTTCGTTACCTTGTTGATTATGCCCCAGTTTCTCTCGCATCTGACCCATTTCTCTTGGATTTCTCGGTGAGGTTCCCTAGTCATTTTTTCCCAATACTCGGTAACTTTCCTTATGCGATCAAGACTGATTTCGTTCAACACCCGAATGTTGTGTTCTTCTTTATCCCGACCCTGTTGGATTGTGCTAATGTAGTCGACTCTCTCTACTTCTTTATGCACTTTATCGTGTCACTGCTCCATGTCTGTGCACGTCGCAAGTTCCATGAGAGTGTCCTCTTGTAGCTCAGTGATTCTTGCAGTGAATAAGTGTCACTCGTCTGTGAATTTTCTATAGGCCTCCTGGAATTCGCTCCTTAAGTATACTACAACATGTGTGGTGTCTTGATAGTACTTAGACAAGTGGTGCAAATGTTCTAGTTCTTTCAGGGCGGTGACCAATTCCTTTTCATCTCTTTTAGCTCTGTCTAGGGTGGCGTCTGAGATCTCTCTCCCTATGTCGATAAGTGTGGATGTTCTGGCATTTTTCATGTTTATCAAATTTTCCTCTTTATTGATGAGAATAGAGTGATCCAAAGTGATCCTCCTTTTCTTGGTGGTTCGCTAGATGATAGCCTTCCTTTTCCTATCATAAGCTATGGCATGTATGTTGGCTACTTCATCTGTAGGTTCGGGAATATACTGATCCCCCCATATGAGTGTATTCATGTTATCAACAATTTTGGTTGTCATACTGATGTAATGATGATGGATAACTCAAGCTCTTCACTAGAACACTTTCCTGAGAAAAGTTACATTTGTCTCTTTCCAGAAATCATATTTTTAAGGGAGGTTCGCAAGTTACCTATATACTTGCCTGCGAGAATGCATGATTCTCGCAGGCTGCATTAAGCTAGGGTGTGAGAAGTTTGCACTGTACCTAACTATCAAGGTGCGAACATCTTCTAAAGGAAAGAAAAAGATAAATTCTCGAACCCTCTAGAAGGGAATCTTCTAGAGGAATGAGTTGGCGTTCGAATGATCATCTAAGTATTGGATTTCCTGATATCTTGGGATCTTTCCTATCAAGTAACTGATCTATTCTCTCTTATATATTGAGGGGAATGCTCATGGAAAGGTTTAGCAAGCAAATTAGCAAGATATTTATTGGAGAATTAGTGCAAGAATGTATGAAGCACTGATGCTACAGCAGCTAGGAACACCAGCAAGGTTATCAAAAGTGGTTGATCTTCTTCATGCATGAGCAAGTGTGTGTGTCAGAGCTAGGATCCATCGAAAGGAGATCTACAACATCAAGGCTCAGGTTGTAAGTCTTACTTTCTATCAATTCAATACAATAATATGTCCCTTTCCCATAAAGCCGATGTCACTTTATTACATAACTCCTCGATCATATGTATAGATTAGCTATTGAATATATTGAATTTCCTTCACTTCGATTGGTTTGTGTTTTTGTGATCTTGACGGTACAAGAGCGTTGGAGCGAAGCTAGACAACAAAGACCCAAGGAAGCGATCATAAGGTATGTTGATGATTTTTCCCTCCTAGTCCATTCATTAGTCTAAATCTAGGGAAAGAGTATTATTCTTTCCTGCTTTGTTCTAGATCTAGGTGGATCTAGGGAGATCGGTTTGTGTCCGCACTTATGGATTAATCCTGAAACAACATTGGCGAATCCACTGGGGAGTAATCCCACTTTTTTTTTATGGCTTTTTGTATTTTTCTGTGGCCATTTTCTCTAGTTTCATATTTCTCTTGTTTTATCAGTCTCTGAGTCCTCAGGATATCCTTAGAGACCTTCTGGGTCTACAAGCCTTTGTCACTTTTTCTTTAATTTTCAAATTTTTATCATCTTCAGGAGTTCTCGCACTGTGTCTAACTACAGCCTGCGAGAACCAGTCAGGTTCGCACCCTGCTTATAGGGTCCAGTGCGAACACCTCGCACCTTGCTACAAGGTGGTCTGCAAGAATCATAACTTCTCGCACTGTGTAACACTGCTTGCCTGCGAGCAAGATTTTTGAAAATTTTTAATTTTAGTTTTGACTGCTCAGATCAGTTGACTCACCTCTGATAGGCTTATTGGATCATTGATTGATATAACTCTTGCTTCAGTTTGCATGTTTGAACAGTTTTAGGGTTTCAAGGTTTTTCTTGTCCTTTGTAGCTAGACTTTCTTTTCTTGACTCTTATTGGAAAATTCATTCTCTCTGCTTTCAAGAGATGAGTGTGTCTGATTGGTTGAGAACCAGTGATTGGTTGAGAGTTAAGTGCTTGATTTTTCTCATTTGTTCATAGTTTGAAAAGTCATTTTTCTCTTTGCATTGAGACGACTTATTGGTTTGCTCTTTGTTTTTACTTTCATTGAAAGAGTTGATTGGGTTGTTATTTGCTTGTTCATTGATTTGATTTTTATATTCTCATTGGCATAGTGAGAGTTATTCTTGGAAAGTGAACAACTAGTTTTCTTTCAGGAAATTGTTTTTGTCATTTAGAAAACATTGAAAAATCAAATTTTAGAGATTGTTGAAGTATTGAAAAAGACACATAGAGAATTTTCATTTGATTAATGATTGTTTGCATAGACATTTGAAAGGAAATTGTGTATTGCATTGTAGTATTGAGTTGATTTGGAAAACTTTCTCTCTCTCTCCCATACATAGGATTCATTGAACGAAAGTGTTATGTTTCATTTTCTTTCTTGCATTGTTTGGGTCAGAGTCATACAACATCGGTTTCATTTCCATTACCTTTGACTAAACAACAACTCTTAAAATCATTGCGTAATCTTAAAATGTATATAGTAACTTTTTTCTAGGGCTCTTTTACACCAACATTTAGCTAGGCTAGTGCTTTGGAGTAGGAAAAGAGACACACTCTCCAAAAGCTCAAAACACACAATAGCATCTTGAGTTAGGGAGTGTTAAATTCCATTGGCAACATATTATTCTGGGAAGCCCTTCTAACACAAGGGTCAAGCACTAGGTCACATTGGTGTTGGCAGAGTTACTCACCTTGCTTTGTTGACATCAGTGTAGAGATTGCACGTATTACAGGGGTCACTCCGAGGTATACCCACAATTATGAGTGCAAGCCTTTGAGTTGATTTCAGGCTAGATACCCTGCCCTTGCGTGTGGATCGGATTGACGACTGTTCCCCCAGACTGTACTATTGTTTCTGGTGACCTTAGTGGCCTATCTCTCTAGGTTCTTACCCAAGGTGACTGTGAAGGGGAAAGTCTTCACGGTACCTGGAATCGACGTTGATCAAACTCACTCGGACTCCTTGGAGGGTATACCCACGATTATGTGTGGGAGCTTGCACTAGGGTGTAAGTCCGTTAAGCAGGTCATCAATGTAACTTTTCCATCCTAGCCCCACCCCTTCTCGTCTCGTTGTTGCGACGTTGGATTTCATCACCAACTAGTGGCTCTGATATTAGAAGGTATTGTTTGCTTGGTGATTGCTTTCTAGATTTTGTTTACTAGTGTGTGTTTCTTGTTTGTCTAAGTTGACCATAAGAATTTCTTTGCGGAGTTTGTTACTTGTTTACAATTGCTCCCCCACGACGTTCACGTAGAATGCAAGGTTTATCTCCAGAGCATCTGGACGATTCTCAACCAACGCCTACCGATACACCTGAGGGTTCTCCCCATCGGACTGAAGTCCCTGTGGTAACTCCACCACACGGGGAAACAAGTGACGTTCCATTTGTTACCACACCACTTCCACAGGTAGAATGAAATGACTCCCTAGAAGATTTTAGAATTACCAACAATAGAGAGGACTATCGCATTCATCGTGGTGAACGACCTTTTGTGCAATTAAATTCTTCTGGCGATGCCATTGTTACATCTTCCGAATGAACCGTTGGGCCTTCTTCCGGTGTAGTAGGCCAAGATCCTTTTTGGTCAGGTGATTTCCGATGAGTCTTGTTTGGTACTGAGTCACCTCCAGTCTACGAAATCAACCCTCTAGCGTCTCCTGAGACAGAAACTACACCAGAGACTACCACTTATCATTTTGTTCTTCCTCCCGAGATGGCCCATCTCGCAAATACTATGAGTGTCCAAACCAGAATTACCGCAACTACTCTTGCCCCTACCAATACCCAGAGAATGCCTGAGGTCAACCCGAATTTACCTCCCGCCTATCATGCGTTGACTGCTTTGTTGAATGCTTCCAATCCAACACCTCCGCAAACCCCAGCCGACTCTCCAGGTCCTAGGAACCCTATTCCTGGTTTCATCCCGACACTCCCACCTTTTCCTCCTAGCATTCCTAATCCTAGTGGCACTATCCTGACTGTTTCTCCCAACTTGCAGATTCCTGTTGGTGGACAGAGTGGTACGGTTCCTTTTCCTTTTCCCGGACTAAACATAGTTACTACACAACCTACGGTTGGCACACATCTTCCGGGTGGAACCATACCTACCAAAGGGGGACCAACCTCACCTTTTGGACAAAATATACCTCCTGACTTGGCCCAGTATTGGAATCACCTTCTACAAAAATTTCCTCAAAATACTGGGGGGCAGCAAACTGTCCCTACTGTAGGTCAGCCATATCCCGGTATAACTAATCCTATTTGGGGTTCGGGTCAAACTAATCAACCTCAAGTCCCTACCCAAACTCAAGGTCACAATCTTTGGGGTTACTATCCTATCCAACCTCCACCAAATCAGACAGGGTCTTCTCTCTATGTGCAGACTGCTTACGGTCCTACTGGTTTACCGACAGGGCTTCCACCCCAAAGTCATCAGTACCCGCAAGTAAACCGACAGTTACCTTTTCTTGCTAATTTCGATTTTCTAGACTTGTCTAGGATTCTCAATGATCCTATTCGTCACTCTCCCCAATGGCCTGCTATTCCTGCCAAGCTTCCATCGGATATTCCAAAATTTGACGGCAAGGTGGGGGAGGACCCAAATAATCATGTCATGACTTTTCATTTATGGTGTTCATCCAACTCGTTGATGGATGACTCCATTCATCTTCGTCTTTTTCAACGAACCCTTACTGGTGCTGCTGCGAAGTGGTACATTGAATTACCACGAGGTTTCTTTTCTGATTTTAATACCCTAGCTATGGATTTTCTTACACATTACCAGTTGTCGATCCGTTATGATACTGGGACTGATATTTTGACCTCCTTCAAACAAACTAAAGGCACTCATATATCATATCATATTCATGAGTGGTGAAGGAGGCGACGTCTCATCAAACTTGAACTCCCTGATCAGTTACTGGTCGAATGGTTTACGAAATCCTTCGTGAACGAGATTGGTAAAGACATTGCTATGGGAGGTGTTGTCACAGAGGAGCAGGCTATTAGTCGTTCTCAGTATCTTGATCTCGTTTATTCACAAACGGGAACACTTTACAACTTTCTACCTGAATTACCTCGTCCTGGTACTTCCATCACTTCAACTACTCCAGCTGCCTCACATGCAGCTAATGGTGTGATTGGTACCACTCATACCCACTCACACTCTGTTTCAAGTTCAATCCCCAATCCACATCTTCTAATGTTCAAAATGCTCCATCTCCTGCTCCTCCCGCCGGTAAAACTTCTGAAGTGAACGTTGTTCAATCTACCCCGACCGGTAAGAATAAATCTAAGAAAGGGAGAGGCAAGAATAAGGAGGGTAAAAACAATAATCAGACAGAGCAGCCAAAAAATACTCCTGTTGAAGATCGAGATAAGTGCAAACCACGCTACCCTTACCTTATCTGTGGTGATGATCACTACACAAAGGATTGTCCATGACGTGCTGAAGTTACTAAGTTCCTTCAAGGAACGCCCAAACCTTCTACGCCGGTCGTCTTGTCCCAACCCTTCCCGTCTCAACAACAGGCTCAGTTGGTCATTCATGATCAACCCTCCACTTCCACGACATCATATGTGTTGATGTGCACTGGTGATTCTAAGTAGAATAACGTTGCACTCGCGACTAGAGCCAACGACTATACTCCGTATAAGGAGAAGGTTGAGGATACACCTCCTACTTTGGTCCAGCCCTCTCCACCGACTCCACCTACGAACGATCCTCTTCATCTCGAACAACCGAGCCTTGATACAGTTCTGCGACCACCCCCGAAAGGTGTCGTTAAGAAATCGGCTTTCAATCCTCATGCCCGTGCGGCCCAGAACTACAACATTGTCGAAGATCTGGCCCAAGCACCTTCAGCGATGTCTGCCCTTGAAGTCCTTCAGTCTTGTCTTGCACAACGAAGGGCTCTGTTGAAAGCTATAGGTGGAATTGATCCTACAGATACGAATTTGATAGTCTTTGAGTTGGAAGATCATATTCCAAGGTTACCCCCTCAGCTTGCATTTCAAATACAAGTTGTTGTTGCCGACAAGAATATTTGTCGAACTGTTATAGATGAGGGTGCTTCTAGGTGTGTAATGTCTCTTGCTTGTTGGAAAGACATTGTCTCTCCTCCATTAACTGAATCACAAAATACATTGAAAGCCTTTAATGGCTCTGGTTTTAAGCCTTATGGTGTTCTTCCATCGCTACCCATTACTCTAGAAGGCAAGACAATCCAAGTTGAAGTGGAAGTTTTCGACGCTCCCTTAGATTATAATCTTCTCCTTGGTCATAGCTGGGTCGATTCCATGCGTGTTGTTGTGTGAACCCTTTTCCGTGTAGTACGTTTTCCTCACCAAGGAAAGGTAGTTATTGTTGACCAACTTGCCTTCTTTAACTCTGATACTCGTACTGGAAACGTGTCTTTTATAGCTAAAACCCCACCGGGTTACGAGAATGTTGGTGTTGGTCTTTTAAAAGACTCTTCGTTAATGAGTACCTTTTCCATACCACCACCACCCGATATTCCATGCCCATCAATTGCTTCTATTAATATGATTTCCATTGTACCTCATGAACTTCCTGTGTCTTCTGACCCTTGGATAGTCCCTGATCTTGGATATCACACTCGTTTCGGCGAGGTCATGCCGTTAAGTCCGATTGAGTCTCCTTATCACATGATTCAATCGGAAACACCTTCTACGTTTTCTTTATATGAGTTGTCTCCCGATCCATTCTGTTTCATCTTTCCCACTGACGATACTATCATGTCCATCATGGAGGACACCCCTTGGGATGATGGACATCATTGTTCCATACTGTTTTTGGAGCAACACACTCTAGAGAACTACCAACGAATTCCGACTCCGTCGACCGTTGTGGTCATATCGACCGTTCCCAGATCTACACAAGATGTGTTTTCCGAAGGGAACCTCAGTAATATTTCTCCCACGATTCCGATTGACATATCAGTTAAACTCAGGATAGTTGAAAATGTTCACATTGGAGCTTCGTGTTCTCCGGACGAGATTGTCGCCTATACTTCCCTGTTTAAAGAATTTCGTGATATCTTCGCCTGGAGCTACGAAGAGATGTCAGGTATCGACCCTTCTATTGTTGTACATGATATTAAGACATACCTCAGAGCTAAACCAGTCCGGCAGCGCCTACGTCCAGTTCACCCACGCAAAGCGGCAGCTATCAAGCTTCAGGTTGAAAAACTTCTCAAAGCCGGTTTTATTTATCCCGTGGCTCTGACAGAATGGGTTTCCAACCCTGTACCGATTGATAATAAAGGTGGTAGTATTCGTGTGTGTGTTGATTATAGGGACATTAACAAAGCCTGTCCAAAGGAAAACTTTCCAACCCCTTTCGTCGACCAGATTGTCGATGACTGTGCCGACAGTGAAATCTTTTCTCTCATGGATGGATTCTCCGGCTATAATCAGATTAACATCTCTCCCGAGGACCAACATAAAACTTCTTTTATTTGTCCTTGGGGTACTTTTTCCTATAGAAAACTTCCCTTCGGTCTTAAGAACATGGGCGCTACGTTTCAACGTGCTATGTCTTATGCGTTCCACGATATAAAGCATATCATCCAACCTTATTTGGATGATTTGTCAGCTCATTCTTTACGCCGAGTCAATCACCCCACTCATCTCCGTGCAATTTTCGTTCGTTGTCGGTTCTATCGCATTCGTTTAAATCCTCACAAATGTGTCTTTTACGTAGAATCTGGTCGTCTTCTCGGTTTCATTGTTTCACGTCAAGGGATCTGGGTTGATCCTATTAAGGTTGAGGCGATTCTCAATCTTTCTCCTCCCTCTTCACTGCGCCAGTTACAAAGTTTGCAGGGGAAAGAAAACTTTCTTCGTCGTTTCATTCCTAATTACGCCGAGATTACTCATGGATTCACCCGGCTATTAAAGAAAGATTCTGAGTTTGTGTGGGATTCTATTGCCAACAATTCTTTTGAAGATTTAAAGTTATCCCTCACCCGTGCTCCGCTTCTCTTTCCTCTGGATTATAGTCGTGATTACTTTCTTTATCTTGTTGCCTTCGAGTATACCATTGGCATGGTTCTAGTTCAAGAGGATGATGCGCATGATGAACATGTTATTTATTACTTGAGTAGAAGTCTATCATCAACGGAAATCAAGTACCAACATGTTGAGAAACTGGCCTTGGTCTCCATTTAGGTTGTTCAACGCTTTCGGCATTATATCCTTTCCAGGAAAACTACAATGATTTCGCATTGCAACCCTATGCAACACATCTTGACTCGTCAATTGCTAGGGGGAAAGTACTCCAAATGGATTGTCATTCTCCAGGAGTTCGACTTGGAATTCGATCATGCCACGTCTAAGAAATCCTTGGTTTTCGCTGAACTGATATGTGATTTCCCCCACTCTGCCACAGAAAATGTAGCAGTAGATTCATTGCCTGATGAATCTCTTTTCCTCATAAACACTGACGATCTTTGGTATGGAGACATCATTATATATCTCCAAACCCAAACTTTTCGGCCTGCCTTGTCTAATAATGAACGACGTCGCGTTCGTTATCAAGCACGTCAATACATTATCCTTGGGGATACTCTTTACCGTCAGGGAATTGACTCTGTGTTTCGACGTTGTTTGAATTTTGACGAAGCTGAGAAAGCTTTGAATGACTGCCACTCCAGAGCATGTGGCGGTCATATGTCTAGGTATGCTACTGCCCAGAAGATCTTACGTGCAGGATATTTTTGGCCTTCCTTGTTCAATGACTACATTACTGCTATTCAGAAGTGTCATGCCTGCCAGACCTACAATTAGAAGATTCGGTCACATCCTGCTCCCCTTCATCCTGTTGTCTCAGTTGGTCCTTTTGCAAAATGGGGCATTGATTTCATGACATGTCACCCTCACTCGGTCAGGGGGCATGGTTACATCATTGTAGCAGTTGATTATTTTACCAAATGGGCTGAGGCGATGCTGACCTTCGATAATACTGGAAAGACTGCAACGTTGTTTCTTTTCAACCATGTCATAGCGCATTTTGGTGTCGCTCAAGCTATCGTTACTGATCACGGTATTCATTTTAGGAATTTTATAATGTCTGAACTTACGAAAAATTTAGGTCTTCGTCATGATAACTCAACACCCTATTATCCACAAGCTAATGGCCAAGTCGAAGAAATCAACAAAGTTCTTATAACTATGCTTCGACGGATGATAGGAATTCATAAGACAACTTGGCACATGATGTTGTTTTCAGCATTGTGGGCATATCGGACATCGGTCAAATCCGCTACTGGGTTTACAGCATTTCGATTAGTCTATTGCGTGGAAGCCATTCTCCCAATAGAATGTGAAATACCTTCTCTGAAGCTAGCTGTCGAACTCTTACCTAATACTTCTGTTGAAGAAGAGAATCTATTGTATTTGATGCGATTAGACGAAACTCGACGTGACGCCACTCTTGTAATAGAAGCCCAGAAGAAACGTGTCAAGGCACAGTATGACAAGCATGTCAAGCCTCGCGTTTTCTCTGAGGGTGATCTTGTTCTTCTATATGAACAAGACAAATATGTCTTAGGAGCTGGGAAGTTTGAACCAATGTGGCGTGGTCCTTACATTGTTAGTCAAGTCTTGGAAAAAGGAGCGTATGAGCTAGTTGATTACGATCGTATACCTTTAAGTGAACCCATGAATGGGTTGTACTTGAAGAAGTATTATACATAATTCATTTGTGCACAAATACTTGTATTTTATGTATCATACTTTACGTGTATTACTTTGGTTTGCTTTTGACGTTATCTGGTCTCTGCCCTTATATGATGTTGTGTTTGATTGTCAGATGTCGGAGTCTTCGCTACCCTATATTGGCTTCACTGATGGTGCTAGCCGTAGTACTCGGAACTTAGCTTCCGCTGCATGGGCAATCTATTCCCCAACCAACGAACTTATATCTTTAAGAGGTGTATGTCTTGGTTGTGAAACCAACAACATTGTCGAGTATAGCGTCGTTGTTGAATTATTGGTTGATGTTATCTCGCTTGGAATACGTCATTTGGTTGTACGAATCGACTCCCAGCTGGTGGTACTACAGCTAAGTAATGTCTACTCTATTCGAAGTCCTACTTTATTACGAGTGTATTTGCGAATTCGCCTCTTGGAACGATATTTTGATCACATTGAATATCAGCATATTCCTAGAAGTCTTAATACATTAACAAATGCATTGGCTAATTATGTATTGGACAGGCATTTGAATCATTTATAAATTGAACACATTAAAATTCACACAATGTAAAGTAAGCTGGTAGAAGCCATGTATATATAACGGTCAAAATAGTTTGTTGTTTTTACAAAAGTTTGTCCGAAGACCAAAATATCAAAACTTGAAGCCTATAGCTTCTACAAGGTGACATCACAGATGACATTCATGGTAACACACTAATACCCTAGCTACTCTGCAGAGCAGTCGACCCATAGCTGCAGAAACTCCTACAGTGTGACGTTGATCGCGCCGTGGAATCTCTTCTAGAGTCATATCTGGAATGTCAGTTGTGAGGCCCTCCAAATTCTGCTTCACCGTTAGATAATCCTCGGTGTACTGTGGTACTGCTACTGCTGCCTCTCCTCGTCGTTGGATAGGAGAACTGCCAGCAGGTCTATATGGTCCAACATATGTGTTGCCAAAAACAGTTTTTTGTTAGTCTTTGGATAAATATATAAAACAAAAACATTTAATATGATAAAAATTCAAAAACATTTTAAAAGAGAAAATTTGTGTACTTCTTACCGAGGTCTCCCCATTGTGCATCCTCAGGTAATGCTAGATTCGGATCTCCTCAGAAATCCAACCCGGCATAGGCATAGTCGTCCACCATCAGCATCTGGTTTTGCAACCAGTCAAAGCAGATATCGTCATATCTGACGATGGGACCTGCCACGTGTCGGGCCATAAGCCCACACCATCGCACCATCCTCGGATCCCTAGGAGCCGGAAAGGCCCACTCAGCCTGTAGTCGGAACACGGGGACTCTCTCTAAGAAGAAAGACACTAGCAAAGATCCATATCCAAATTGTTTCAGATTTCCCCGCCTGCACTTAATCAGTTGTTTTTTTATATTGCGCAATACTGTATCAACCCAGTTAAATACTCGGGGCTCAGTACACTCGATGGCGTAATGGAAATAGCTCTGCAAAGCCATATGAGGAGCGGCACTTCCAACCATCCGAGAAATCGTAAAGAGAATAGTGCGGAGAGTCAAGTCAGTTACTCCCCATATTACCACTTTCCCTTTCTTTCTTTTGGCCTTGGGTACGCAGTATTGGTGGCAATATTCACTCATTGTTAATCCGCCTGCTCTGCTGCCGGTCAAACTGACATAGGACCCATGCCAGGATAATCCGGTCAAGAAATATATGTCCTCGATGTCAATGGTTAATGTATGAGCTCCCACGATGAAAACTTGCTGGTCCGGATCCCACATTTGGACTAGATACTCCAACAATCGGACTTGGGCTCTCATGCCCGGGATACAGAAGTATTTTAAGAGACCACAATCTCTTAACGTGGCAATGGTGGGAGGGTGATTTTTGTCATTTGTGTTATCCTCCTCGTGTTCTCGTTCCCTCCACTCAAGCACCATGTTTGTGGCTCTTTACCTGCATAAGAAACATACAAACATAATTAATGTTCTTATTCATGAAATAAATCTTTTCTATTGGCTAAACGTTTCAAAAAATTTTGAGTTATGCACTGTTCGCAGGTGCCATACTATGCACAGTGCGAACTTCTCATAGGCATATTAAGGCCCACCTGTGAGAACGAGTCATTCTCGCAGGCCCCGTATGGGTCACCTGCGAGAATGCCTCCACGCGCATAGGGTTTAAAAAACTAAATTAAAAGAGTACTTTTAACCAATAAAATGAATATTTTAAACCATGAAAAGATCAGGAATGAAGAACTTACCAAGTTGCTGCTGATGGCACGTCGAATGGTCTCCCGTAGCTCCAGGAAATCAACACCAAATGTAGAGGGTAAAATGAGGGTTTTTTTGAAGTCAATGGTAAAAACATGAAATTATATGGTAAAATTGGTTATTTACCCATTTTAATTACTTTTTACTATATCAAATTTGGGTTTTTATGTTTGTTCATTTATTTAAACCTAATGACTAATGAGAGAATGAGTGTTATGACCTACAGGTGTGAAACATTGATGATTACAAAAGGATATGGACACATTTTTCTCAGTTATGGAGTGATTTTGATTGTTTTTTAGGGTTTTTACATAAAAACCTCGAGTGTCTTTTTGTCCGTTCTTACGCTCGTAAAATCAAGAGGACGTGATCGAGCATAGTTTTATCTCTTTTTCGGCCTCAACATGGTTATACGAAAAAGGAACCCCCTTGGAGTCCTCTTTAAGCTCTTTTCAGACTCTCTAAATATGAAAAGATCGCCGAGCGACCTTGCTATTTTCACGCTCGCTAAAGTATTTGAAGTACGCGTTTGGTGAGCAATAATTTATCACGTTTTCGGTCTCGTCCAGACTACATTACGAAAAAGGAACTGAGAGATTTATCTTTTAAGTGTTTTTCCAAACTCTATAATCTTGAAAAACCTTCGAGTTTACTATCTCTGGACTCGCTAAACAAACATTGACAGACCCGTGATGGGACTGAACCGCTCCTTCTTAGGGTTCGTTAAAAATACTCCGAGGGACTCGTCCGAAGGATGAGCTTATATCTACAAGCATATGTGATCCTCTTCAAGCTTGCGTAAAAATAAAGAGGTACTTGCCAGAAATGGTGGGGGAAAATTTGGGAAAGGGATATGTTTTATCTTCGTATTAATTGGCAGTAAGAGTCGCTCTTGAACATGACACCCCCTATTCATCATTTGAAGTCGGTTTGGGAAATCCATTTGTCTCTCTTTCGATTGGTTACAAGGTCATTCCATGTGTCGTATTTGGGTCAATGCTGCCAAATCGTTGGTCGTGTCATTCATATGTTCAAGAGAAGTCTATCCGAAACCTATATTGAGTTGGCCATCAGTAGTTGTCCATTCTCTCTGTGTCGGTCTTCCCTGTGTCTAGTCCAATTGCCACATGCTCTGTTTCATTTTCAAACTCAGTTAATTATTTCATGTCATTGATGGGGGATACATCAAGGCCCTCCTATGACGAGTCTTGTTCCGTCGACTTCAGCTCATTATCCGGGATCAAGACTTAGAAATTATTTAGTACCTTGGAGCTTGCATGCCTCAATGGCAAGTTTCCTCACTTTCAACAGTGGGTTTACGTCATTGACCCCTGATTGAAAGATTTCGTCGATTGTTCGACATCAACTCATTTATTCATAGTCGATGGATTGTATTATAGTACCTTGGGATTCATTGTCATCAATGGTGATTTCCCTCGCACTTGTTAACGGTTACATCAATGGTCGGTAATCAAGTGGTTTCTTCCATGTTCGACTTCAACACATGTAATCACATGGTTAGAATCGTACTTTAGGAGACGGGATTGAAGACCCTGGATATATCTTTATGATCCAGGTTATGATGGAGTATATATGATTTAGGACACATAGATCCACTGTGTATGTTTCATGGCTATGTTGTCTTGGTTTGAAAATTATCGCATAGATCCACAGTGTATTCAAGTGGCTATGTTATATTTTGACGGCATGGATCCACAGTGTATGATTGGTGGCCATGACTTCGTTTGTGATGTTATCAGTCTATGATATGAGTATGGGAATGCCTACCTCAGAATTTGATATACATATTACTCTGCAGAGGCTTGATTGTTTGCAGGTTTCCGATTAGATGTGCTCCTGGTTCTCGACACACACATGCAGCTTACAAAGTCTATCGACCATCACTAGTTCCAATATCATACTTTGGGGGGCATTCTGTTATCCACAATTTTGGTTTTCATACTGATGTAATGATGATGGAGAACTCAAGCTCTTCACTAGAACACTTTCCTGAGAAAAGTTACATTTGTCTCTTTCCAGAAATCATATTTTTAAGGGAGGTTCGCAAGCTACCTATATACTTGCCTGCGAGAATGCATGATTCTCGCAGGCTGCATTAAGTTGGGGTGCGAGAAGTTCGCATTGTACCTAACTATCAGGGTGCGAACATCTTCTAAAGGAAAGAAAAAGATAAATTCTTGAACCTTCTAGAAGGGAATCTTCTAGAGGGATGAGTTGGCGTTCGAATGATCATCTAAGTACTGGCTTTCCTGATATCTTGGGATCTTTCCTATCCAAGTAACTAATCTATTCTCTCTTATATATTGAGGGGAATGCTTATGGAAAGGTTTAGAAAGAAAATTAGAAAGAGATTTATTATAGAATTAGTGCAAGATTGTATGAAGGACTGATGCTACAGCAGCTAGGAACACCAGCAAGGTTATCAAAAGTGGTTGATCTTCTTCATGCATGAGCAAGTGTGTGTGTCAGATCTAGGAGCCATCGAAAGGAGGTCTACACCATCAAGGCTTAGATTGTAAGTCTTACTTTCTATCAATTCAATACAGTAATATGTCCCTTTCCCATAAAGCTGATGTCACTTTATTACATAACTCCTTGATCATATGTATAGATTAGCTATTGAATATATTGAATTTCCTTCACTTCGATTGGTTTGTGCTATTGTGATCTTGACAGTACAAGAGCATTGGAGCAAATCTGGACAACAGAGACCCAAGGAAGCGATCACAAGGTATGTTGATGATTTTTCCCTCCTAGTCCATTCATTAGTCTAAATCTAGGGAAAGAGTATTATTCTGTCCTGCTTTGCTCTAGATCCAGGTGGATCTAGGGAGATCGGTTTGTGTCCGCACTTACGGATTAATCCTGAAACAAAATTGGCGACTCCACTGGGGAACCATCCCATTTTTTGATGGCTTTTTGTATTTTTCTATGGCCATTTGCTCCAGTTTCTTTTTTCTCTTGTTTTGTCAGTCTCCAAGTCCTCAAGATACCCTGAGAAACCTTCTGGGTCTAGAAGCCTGTTTGATTTTTACTCCTTTCTTCAAAAAATTTGTCATCTTCAGAAGTTCTCGCACTGTGTTTAACTACAGCCTACGAGAACCAGTCAAGTTCACACCCTGCACATAGGGTCCAGTGCGAACACCTCTCACCTTGCTTTAAGGTGGCATGCGAGAATACTATCTTCTCGCACTGTGTTACACTGCTCGCCTGCGAGCAAGATTTTTGAAAATTTTGAATTTGAGTTTTGACTGCTTAGATCAGTTGAATCACCTCTGATAGGCTTATTGGATCATTGATTGATATAGCTCTTGCTTCAGTTTGCATGCTTGAACAGTTTTAGGGTTTCAAGGTTTTTCTTGTCCTTTGTAGCTTGACTTTCTTGTCTTGACTCTTATTGGCAAATTCATTCTCTCTGCTTTCAAGAGCTAAGTGTGTCTAGTTGGTTGAGAACTAGTATTTGGTTGAGAGTTAAGTGCTTGGTTTTTCTCAATTGCTCATAGTTTGAAAAGTCATTTTTCGCTTTGCATTGAGAAGACTAATTGGTTTGCTCTTTGTTTTTGCTTTCGTTGAAAGAGTTGATTGGGTTGTTATTTGCTTGTTCATTGATTTGATTTTTATATTCTCATTGACATAGTGAGAGTTCTTCTTGGAAAGTGAACAACTAGTTTTCTTTCAGGAAATTGTTTTTGTCATTTAGAAAACATTGAAAAATCAAATTTTAGAGATTGTTGAAGTATTGAAAAATACACATAGAGAATTTTCATTTGATTAATAATTGTTTGCATAGACATTTGAAAGGAAATTGTGTATTGCATTGTAGTATTGAGTTGATTTGGAAAACTTTCTCTCTCTCCCATACATAGGATTCATTGAACGAAAGTGTTATGTTTCATTTTCTTTCTTGCATTGTTTGGGTCAGAGTCATACAACATCAGTTTCATTTCCGTTACCTTTGACTAAACAACAACTCTTAAAATCGTTGCGTAATCTTAAAATGTATATTCTGTTATCCACAATTTTGGTTGTCATACTAATGTAATGATGATGGAGAACTCAAGCTCTTCACTAGAACACTTTCCTGAGAAAAGTTACATTTGTCTCTTTCCAGAAATCATATTTTTAAGGGAGGTTCGCAAGCTACCTATATACTTGCCTGTGAGAATGCATGATTCTCGCAAGATGCATTAAGCTGGGGTGCGATAAGTTCACACTGTACCTAACTATCAGGGTGTGAACATATTCTAAAGGAAAGAAAAAGATAAATTCTCGAACCTTCTAGAAGGGAATCTTCTAGAGGGATGAGTTGGCGTTTGAATGATCATCTAAGTACTGGCTTTCCTGATATCTTGGGATCTTTCCTATCCAAGTAACTAATCTATTCTCTCTTATATATTGAGGGGAATGCTCATGGAAAGCATTAGCAAGCAAATTAGCAAGAGATTTATTGGAGAATTAGTGCAAGATTGTATGAAGGATTGATGCTACAGAAGCTAGGAACACCAGCAAGGTTATCAAAATTGGTTGATCTTCTTCATGCATGAGCAAGTGTGTGTGTCAGAGCTAGGAGCCATCGAAAGGAGATCTACAAAATCAAGGCTCAGGTTGTAAGTCTTACTTTCTATCAATTCAATATAGTAATATGTCCCTTTCCCATAAAGATGATGTCACTTTATTACATAACTCCTTGATCATATGTATAGATTAGCTATTGAATATATTGAATTTCCTTCACTTAGATTGGTTTGTGTTGTTGTGATCTTGATGGTACAAGAGCATTGGAGCAAAGATGGACAACAGAGACCCAAGGAATTGATCATAAGGTATGTTGATGATTTTTCCCTCCTAGTCCATTCATTAGTCTAAATCTAGGGAAAGAGTATTATTCTGTCCTTCTTTGTTCTAGATCCAGGTGGATCTAGGGAGATCGGTTTGTGTCCGAACTTACGGATTAATCCTGAAACAATTCCAAAGACTTCTGATGGTGTGAACTTGTTCAAGATTGGGTTCTGGATCTTCCTCATTATTCTCTGAAGGCCTGGATCCTATTTTTCTCTCATCGGGTGTTTGAGTACCGATCAAAATAAAGGTGTCGGGGATAGATTCAATACTCACTTGTTCATCAGTCATTGAAATGTCGATTTATTTCTTTGGGGTTCTTTCCTCTAGCAAACCCTACTTCGGATTGTCCCTCGGACTGTCTGTGTGAGTTTCCAGCGTGTCGGGTAGCTTAGTGTCCGAGACACTCTCAGTTTCCTTTTCTTTCTGCATGACCTCCTGGGTTTAGATGTCGGGGAGGGGAGACGATATCTTCTTGGGTCCCTTTTCTTCTTCAACATGCATAGGGGTCCTAAGAGATACCTCTGGACTCTCATCATCATCATTTATCTTATTAAATGTGCTCAAGGGGTTTGTTGTGCCGATCCTCTATGATGCTTCGACGATATCTGGTTGAGCCAAAACATCGGTCGGGGATCCCACCAGTGGCATTGTGAATTTAGGGTTGTCTAACCTGGTAGTTTCATCAAGGTCTATAAATCCAGGGCCTCTTGGGCATGCTTGGCTTCTATCTGGGTTATCTGTCGGGGATCTCGTGTTTTCATTGATGTCTGGATCATTCTGCAACCAATCAATCATCCATTGTGCTTTCTCTAGCATGAACAATCCCCTTTCTCGAGCGTCCAATGCCATAAGAAAACCTCTTCTTTGTACTGGGACTGCTTGGGGAATATTTGTTGTTTAGATGACTATCACTTCTTCCTTGGCCCCGAGGGCTCCTTGAGCTGATTGTTCTAAGGTTTCCGCTTGTTCATATAGGCTCATGGCTTTGAACCTGGTCATCCTAGGATCAACCATCCTTGCCACAACTTCATCCCAATACTAAGTGTTCTCCGTGAATACCTCATCTTCAAACCTGTCATGGGTGTATGGCCAGCAGGACGATACTTGCAATGCGTGCATCAGGACTAGACCTTTTGGTTCATGCTTGTGAAAATGGCCCATATGAAATCAGAACTCCAATTGGTTCAATTCCTCCTGTTTGGATTGAGCGGTGTCTTTTACCATGTAGAAACATGTATGGAATCCATAAGGTATGAATGCCCTCTTCTTATCTTTTACCAGAGTAGCATTGTAACCCTGCAGGATAGTCTGGTAGCAGATTTCCCCTACTACTAGTCGGTCGGGGACATACACCAGTAATAGGTGTGGTGCTCTGGTGGCTCCCAAAACCCTAATGTAGGTATCGCGCTCATCCAGATACCAATAGCCAACCTTTGATATCATGTTTTTGGCCGCAACCGATAGTATTGGGCACTCTTTCTTGAAAAGCATAAAATGAATTCGCGCTATGAATTGATCGCAGATGAGGGAGTAGGATTTATTTTACTTGTTCTCCCATAAGATGTTGAAATATACATGGATCAGTAATTCTAAGGTGTGTCAGCTCAAGTTCATTCCGGAAAAGGAATTTTTGGCACAGATGATGTCCAATAAATAAGAAGTCGTGTAGAAGGATGGGGTCTCTCCTTCTTTTGGCATCTGAGCCTGTTGAATGCAAATGCTCAACTTCTTGGAAATGATGGTGCCCCAATTAAAACCTATCCCGAAAATGGCTATATTGTAAGCTAAACACATCCATGCCTCTAAAAACCTGGAACAATCTTTCTCTCCATACAGCTGGCAGATGAGGGCCATTAGATAGATATACGACTCTCTTAAGTTGATTGTCGGGTACCATTCGGAGGTCTGATTGGTGTACCTTTTATCCTCTCTCCACCATGAATCCATCACCCGACTGGTGTCATGTTTATCATAGAATTTTATAACAAAATCGGTGTTCAGGCGCTCCTTCAGTTCTATGAGCTTGTAGTAATTTTGTACCTCCACCGGAAGGAAAACCCCGACACACTTGCCATTGTCGTCATTGATCAAACATTTTTTTCTATATGTGTGGTTGATAAGCCACTTCAAGAGTTATATGCAAGGGAATAATGGATTTCTTCTCACTACCATATGAAAGCACAATCTTTAAATGTTATGAAAAACTTCATCGTCGAGATTTCTCATATCAGGTTCATTGTGCGAGGTATATTCGGGGAATTCTTCCTATTGGATCTTCTTGAAGAGTTATCCCCAATGTGGGAGTACTTCCTTGGTCCCTATGCTTTCTTCTATGTCTCCAAAGGCCGGAGGATAAGTGAAAATCTTCTTGGTGGATGTCCTGATGACTGGTTCCGGCATGCGAGCGAATTCTAATTGCTTTGATGAGCCCGGGAATGAGCCTTCTTCTAACTTTGATTCTTTCATATTGGGTGCCCTCGACGATCACCTAGTACTTGGTTTCTTTGGAGGAATTTTTCCTGCCATTGAAATCAATCTTTAGGGTGTGCATACAGAGTAACACCAGATAAAAAATGTATGAAGTGAAGAATAAAAATCCATAGACTTGTACATACCTGTAACGCTTTCTAAACCTGTTGTTTAATACTCAAGGGACCTTGGAAACTTCTTCTAAATGGCTCGTCTCTCTCCTCTGGATGCTCTTAAATTCTTTGCGCACGATGATATTGTTTACGAATAGCTAGAAAGAATTTAAACGGGGAAGAAACTATCGTGTCGTATCAACCAATTAACTCGGGTTATGAGTGAAAATCAAATGAAATCTACCGCCGAATCTCTGCAATTTAATTCATCATGGTTTGACGGTAGAGGCATGAAGGGTGGTGCGTTGTATTGGTAAATTCAAGTGGTCCTTTTGATTCATGCACAAATTAGAAACTAAGAGAGATTTGGAAATAATTAGTCCCTTAAATGCTCTGGATTGCAATGTATGTAGCGCTAAAACATCCCATCGTGTTGCTTTCCTAGTGGGTGGATCGAGAACCGACAAGGTGTTACGAGTGTTTTTTTTTTTTTTTTAATATTCTTCTATGAAAAACCTCTAACGCCAATTGATTTAATTGTACGTTGATGACGTGGCACAACTAGCTCAAGATACGTGGCATTGAAGTCAAGTGACTTAGCTCGCGGGTAATGGTCGCGACTTTGTTCAAGTTGTGTCAATTAAGCTAAACCTAGGAATGTCGATGCCAAAAAGGTATCAGGGATTGAGGCTCCAGGATAATCCTATCGTGTAGTCTCCTTTGGGTTAGTGTTTAAAAACTCCTGATGCTGAAATGTTTTCGGAAGTTGGCGATCATAGAAAACTTTAGCATGGTCTCAATGTATGTCGCAACTTGGTCTTCTCTGATTTTGCTAACACGTAGGGTATCGGCTATTGGTGATATCATTGCCTTCTTTGTTAACATTTACTCTCCTCGTCCTTTACCGATGCCGAAGGGGATCGATCATCGATGATACCTTTGTATGATTCTCGTTGTGAGGAAAACTTCCTTCTGTCGATGTTGGTGAAGATCAATGCTCGGGGACTAAGGTTTCTTCGAATTATTTTCCTTCGTCTTTAAATTTTCCCGATGTCGACTCTCAGAGCGCGTCAGGGAAAATGTTTGTGCTGTCGATTCTTTATTTAAATGTTAGTCTTTTAATTTATGGGTTTTCACATATTCAATCAAACTTTGAGAGACTTAAATGAGAATCAAAGCGGTAAGCAAAGGAAACAATTTTTACAATGAAGTCGAATTAGACAGTGAAAAAAAAATCAAGTGGTACCCAAAAAGTAGAATTTGACATATGTTATTTTAGGGTGTGTTGAGTGCTCAACAGGACCTTCCAAGGCCAACGTCACGGTGGAATGGGAAGAACCCACCTGGGTAATGCTCTGCCAAGCTGCCTCTCGTGGAATTTCCTCCTCCTCTCCGATGCAAATCCTCTGACCTATCTCTGCCCCCTGCTAGGGTCTCAACATCCATCTGGCGGGCTTCCATCCCCATGGAGTTATGAACTGATCTTCTTCCCATGTGTACATTTCCTTATGGGTACCTACCATCGGGTATGGTCCTGAAACATTAAAAAATATTCCCTCCATGGGCTCATAAATCATAGGGATCATAGCAATGTCAATCACATCTAATCATCAATTTTATTAAACATGTGCATAAAACCCCGTTTACCTAGAAAACTGCTCAAAGACATTATACCAATATACAAGCCAAGTTTGGAGGAAGTGACAGGGTGTCCTATTGGGCTAATGCTGACTAGATGTGTGGTGTTCCTGAGAGATATCAAATCCAATCCATGTGAATGGATGAAGTGGATAAGGGATGTCTAGGAAAGGGGTGCAATGATAGCAGGGAAATGTATGGATTACCTATGGATGCCTCTGTAGAAGGTGAGCTACACCTTTCATGGATGAAAATGTTTCCAATCCCATTCATGCCTTTTATATTTCTTTTTATTTCTTTTTATTAAAGAAGCTAGTTAAGGGACACTGCCCTGGCGTGGTGACCAGTGGTAGAAATGTTACCCACAAACATTTCATGGAAATGAGAATGTTGGCTCGTGATGAGGCCCCCTTTCTCTTGGCTATGCCACCAAGAACCACTACCCTGGCTTGGTGACTAGTTGTTGGTAGTTTCATACTGCTACATGCCCATGGACCTAATATGTTGGCTCATGATGAGACCCCATATCCTTTAACTAGATCTTGTTTTATCATTTTTTATGGGTCCCTCTCTTTATTGCTGAGAATATTTTTACTTCTTTGTCGGGGATCTCTGGGAAAAGCATCTCAAGGTTTCATTATTTGGATTTTATCTTTTGCCAGCTACTTTTACTCTATGGGCCTTTAGCCCCTTCTTCCCACAAGTTAAGGTACAACCCTTAAATATTTGGCCAACCCAATGCCCAGACCAATGTAATGGGATGGATGAGTGGGAGAAAGGTGGAAAGTGGTAAGCATGTTGGGAGAGGATGATGGCTTCTCATAAATCCCCCCAATGGAAACTCAAAACCTATGGGCACAAGCTTACTAGGGTATCATGTCATTTCCCCCAGGTATGGTCAAGTGGATAGGTATATGATCTGAGCACCCGTTAGAAACAAAAATAATTGAATTCACATATTCAAAGGTTTTGAAGATCATAATGACACATACCATGATACCCAGACTCATTACGTCATGGAGAAAGATCCACTTCTGCTATAGGACCAGGCCGAGGTGATGGATGTTGTTGTTGCTGACAAAGTGGAGGTGCTGAAGAATGAAAATATGGGACCTCCAGGGCCATGCTCAAGTTGATCTGGCTCTTGGTACTCAATGTCTAGGACTTGTGGGCCTTGATACATAATATCCTTAGTTGTCCCTAAACTGGGGGATAACATGTCCTAGAGGGATCCTAGGGTTCTTTCCGACTACTTGTCTACTCCAAAAAAAAAAAAACTACTTAATTTCCGTTACATTAAAGTCTAGGAATAAAACTCCTAGATCACTTGTGATCATTCGACTCCCAAGCGTTTGATCTTCTTCATTTTTTGAATTAGTTCCAAAAAGATTGACATGAAACACCAATGTTTAAGATTCCACAATAATTCAAAAGGTGCGTTATGGTGTTGACTTGTCCCTCCACGTGTGCTTGCCGGCGATGCTCCTGCATCAACTACCTGAGATAATCTCGCAAATATCAAGAAGTGAAACATCTAATTTAACCTCATCAAATAACTTAGTTGTTATTACAAATCTGATCTTGCATTGTTTCATCACCTACAACTTAGCATCTTCACACACCCAACCTAATGGATATGGATTTTTATCAGGTGTCATCTTCAAACTCATATTCTTAATAATTTCTTCAGAGATTAAGTTAACTTGAGATCCAGTATCAAATAAAGTATCTACTTTGTATGATTGACTATAACTCTGACATGAAAATTTTTACTTCTTTTCTTTTGATCGGTATCACTTTCCAATTTAGTGGATTGAACTAAAGAATTATAATTGATATTTGATATTCCTTTTCTTCCTATTTCCATGATCTTTGATTCATCCCTGAAATATGACCCTAGATCCTAATGAGATGATGCAACATTCTTCTGGTTTCCTTTATCCTTGAACTTATTCGGTCATGGAACATGTAGGTATTTCCTTAGCTTGATTTATTGTAGCTAATTTCTTACTCTTCCATTTACCTTTCTGTTTATTTTCAAAATTGAATGGATTTTTTTCTTTGATCTCATGCTTACCCTTACTAGCCTCTAGACGTGTAGCTTCTACTCACACTTTATCATTGTTAGTAGGGTTAAACATTCAAATAGTGTGACGAAGATATGAGTGCATTCCACCAATATACTTTAGAAGAGTTTCATGGGTATACAATGGAATCCCTAAGGACAATTCCTTATTTTTGAATTCTTGTGTGTATGCCTGAATATTATGGCCTTTACCCTTCCTTAGATGTTGTCATTCTATTATTGTCATATTCATATAATCCAATGGATATAATTGTTTTCTTATAGCCCTTGTAAACTTAACCCAAGAAGAGATTACTTTACCCTTTTGAACAAGATAAACTTGGATCTTACTCTCCCACCATATCAAGGCTATGCCACTTAGTCGAAGAGTATCTAATTGTATCCGTGTAGCTTCGTCCATGATATTTTGAACCCTGCAATATACCTCTATTTTCTTGATCTATTTTTATAATCTATCGACATTTAATTCTCGTTCATAGGTCAACAATTAAAACTTGACATCCAATTTTAATAAAGGAAGATTATGATCAGACTTCTTAGAGGAATTATTTTTATGAGAAGAATGTGCACTTTCCTCAGAAGGAGATGGTGATGAGGATGGTGAAGGGGGCTATAAAGGTCCACCACCTTCGCTTCCTCCTTCTCCTTTTACCGAATATTCTCCACTTACGGGCTTATGAATTCTTCGTTTCAAATAATCTATTATCTCTCTCATCGAGCAAAGTGTATCCATGGTTTCTTTTGAACTCATAGGAGGATCTTCTCCTTCCTTTCCTTAAGAATCCATATTATGTTTACGAAGTCTTCTTTCAATCTTAGACTTATAACTTGTAAGATATCCTTTACCAATTTCAAGTTTGGATCTTGTAAGCATTCACCCACAAAACTTGCCAAACCTTCTCTTATACCAACTTGATCTGAAAAATACTTAGATGCTTATTAATATTTAATACACAATAAAATCCATTTTATCTTCGAAATAAAAATAATCGTTTGATTTTTTTCAATTTACATGTGAAACACTTATCTAACCAAATACACTTTAATGATAAATAACTTACAAATAACTAAGCACAAAATAAAAAACAATGATAATATCACATACACAAATTTGATAACAGAGTTCACCCAATTTAGGCTACGTCTTTGGGTTTTCTTCCAATAGAAACATCTTTATTAATGCTCAAATGATTTTGTTTTAAAATGACCTTTCTATGTGTTTCTGAATCTAAACAATAGAGGGCACCATTGGATTCCTTGCAAAAAACCATCAAAAATTGGTATAAAGTTCTTAAAGTTCCAACAAGGGACCTCTCAACATGCTTTTTGGTGTAGCCTCAAACTCCTAATTCCCTTGGCATGAGATTTGAGACCATACTTTGCATAAAAATGAGTGTGTTCACCATCCTCGGTCCATGCACCATTAAGTAGGGTGTGGACCCCTTAACCACCCTCCAGAATAATAGGTGAACAATAAATATATATTTGGCATTTTTTATAACAAATATGCACATTTGGTGCATTGGTTAATTTGTTGGCATGTGATATAGTAGGTCACGGGGTCAAAACCTACCGACCACACTATATATAGTGTATATTGTTAAAACCTTATGACATAAAGTTAAAACCATATGTTATAAATAACATAGGTACATTACTTGTGGCATATAACTTTAACAACCTTCATGTGAATATTGGTGTGGTTATATGGTATTTCAATGAACCATGGTTCAAGGGCTATAGCCCTCATCCCTTTTCCCACATAACAAACTTTTAATTTAAATCATATATATTTGATACTATGTTTTGTTAAGAATCAATGTGGTGGCACAATGGTTAGGTCATTGGGTTGTTAGCGGGATACCCAGGTTTGATCCTCCATGGCTCCAACAAAATTTTGGTAAAACTAAACCATTAATGGCCAATGGGAGGCTTCCACATGGCAGCCTCTCATTGGCTTATCCTTGCTATGTGTCAACAATTGATTAGTCCACCTATATGCCAACACATTTGCCCAGTCATCATACGATCATGCCACATGGAACTTTGGGGTATGGCCACATCATCATCGTACATTTGTACATACATGCCACATGTCATGCTTGTAGTGGTGACACATGTCACTTTTACCCCTTTGAATTTGACTTTTGAATTGGTTGTCTTCAAATTTGACCGGCCATATATTTTTCATATGAACTCCATTTGAGAAAATGTTTATGCCATTGGAAATTTATCGACGAGCTCTACGCATTGATGGAGTTTTCAAGAGAATTTGGTATGATTTAATTTTGATCATTTTTTAACCTTTATATACCTTTGTGGATGTTCTAGATCCTCCTAGACATCTATGAGCATTCTTGGATCCTCCTAGATCATGAAGATCCTTCAACAAACACTTTTACGAGAAACATAATGACAATGAAGGGCCCACACTATTTGAAACCTAGTGCCCCACATCCAATGCATCCAACGGTTCATCCAGATGAGTATCAGTTTGAGTCTTATCATGAGTTGAAACTTTCCACCTCAAGCCATTCAGGGAAATGCTGGAAATTTGGTATGGGGCTACAAAATCCAAAATGAATAGCATAATGGAGTTTTGTAAGATCTTGTGCTTCTATTTGGTCAAGGCCCATGCAACAATGCTATCCAAAATCACCTAACACAATGTTCTTGAAAATCAACCTCTTGTTTAGAATTTGCACTATCCCTCATTGAGAAAAACCCTAGTCCTAGATATCCTACAACAAAAACGTTTTCGGGAAATAAAATGAAAGATGAGGGGGCCCACTAGTTTAAACTCGGTACCCTGGATCCAATGAAACTGACAGTTCATCCATCTGAGTCTCAGTTTTTATTTTATCATGAGTTGCAACTCGCCTCCTCAAGCCATTCGGGGATATGTTGGCAATAGACCTATAACTAAACCATGACCATCACAAAGACCTAGACATAGACCTAAACTATGACCTAGACCTAGACCTAGAACTAGACCTAGACGAAGACCTAGAACTACACCATTACCATGACCTATACCATGACCTAGAACATGGAAAGACAAGGCATGACAAGCAAGGCATGGAAAGGAAATGTCTAGGTTTAGGTATGGAAATGCAAGAAAAGGCAATGCAAGGAAAGGAAATGTAAGGCAAGGAAAGGAAATCCAAGGCAAGACATGACAAGGATAAGAAAATCTAGGTATAGGTCTAGGTATAGGTATAAGGATAAGCAAGGTCTAGGTATAGGTCTACATACTATATCTTATTATAAAAGTAATTGAGTTGAAAGATTATATTTTATTTCTTTTATTTTAAATAAGGCATTGAAGTTATGTTGTTTTTCATGAAATCCAAAAGAAATTATGGATCAATAGTATAACGAGACTACGCCAAACGGATGGAACATAAACCTATTTAGGGACATCCCTTTCTATGCAAATATTATTAATTATGATAATCCATGTTTCACAACTATGAAGATACCTAAGATATATGAATAAAGAGAGCTTACATTATAACATTGCAATTCTCATGCAAGTATTTTTATATAAGATGGATGGGATAACAAGTTGTAGAATTACATGCTTAATAAATCCTTTGACTGTAATTTTCGGGTATTAAATTTTTTCATTTAGTACAAGAATTATTTTTTTAAGAAAAAAAAAGGTATGATACATGAGTGCCATTATGTTTTTATTAAATTAACTTGAAAACAAATTCTCTTTAATGATGAAAATAAATATATTTTTACAAACAATTAGTTTTATGAATATCATATGGAAAGTACCTTTTAGATGAGTTGTGGTTAGCCAAGGCAAGGAAAGGCAAGAAAATGCAACGAAAGGAAATGTAAGGCATGGTATGGCAAGTCAAGGCAAGGCATGGAATGGAAATTCAAGGAAAGGCAAGGCATGGAATGGAAAGTCAAGTCATGGATTGGCAAGGAAAGGCAAGGCATGGCATGGTATGGAAATCCAAGGAAATGAAAATCATGGCAAGGCATGGCATGGGAAATCAAGTCATGACATGGCAAGGAAACAAAATGCAAGACATGGCATGGCATGGCAAGGCAAGGAATATCATGACATGGCATGGTATGGCATGGAAAGGCATGGCATGGCATGGAAAGGAAAGGCATGGCTTGTCAAGGAAAGGCATGTCACAACATGGCATGGCAAGGAATCAAATTACAAGGAAAGGCATGGCAAGGCATGGCATGGAAAGGAAAGGCATGTCTTGGCAAGGAAAGGTAAGGAAAGGCATGGAATGGCATGGAAAGGCATGGCATAACATGGCATGGAATGGAAAGAGAAGGAAGGGCATGGCATGGCATGGAAAGGAAAGGAAATGCAAGGCATGGCATGGCATCACATGGTAAGAAAGGCATCGCATGGAAAGGCATGGCATGGCTTGGAAAGAAAAGGTAATGCAAGGCATGGCATGGTATGGCATGGAAATACAAGGCATGGCATGGAAAGGCAAGGCATTACATGTAATTTCATGGCATGGCATTGAAAATCATGGAAAGAAATGGCATGGCATGGAAAGGAAAGGAAAGGCATGGAAAGGCAAGGTAAGGCATGGAAAGGCATGGGATGGCAAGGAAAGGCATGGATTTGCAAGGAAATGCAAGGCATGGCATCATGTGGCATGTCATAGAAAGGAAAGGAAAGGCATGGCATGACAAGGCATGGCAAGGAAAGGCATGGCATGGCATGGAAAGGCAATGCAATGAAAGGAAATGAAAGGAAAGGCATCACATGGAAAGGGATGACATGGTATGGAAATTAAAGGAAATGCGAGGCATGGCATAGCATGAATTGGAAAGGGAAGGCATGGAAATTCAAGGAAAGGAATGGCATGGAAAGGCATGGTATGACATGGTATGGCATGGCATGGCAAGGCAGGGAAATGAAAGGGATTTCATGGCATGGCAAGGCATGGCATGGTATGCCAAGGAAAGGCAATGCAAGGAATGACATGGCATGACATGGAAAGGAAAGGAATCACATGGAAAGGAAAGGCATGGCATGGAAAGGCATGGAAAGGTAAGGCATGGTAAGGAAAGGCATGGACAGTCGAGGCATATCACGGCATGGAATGGCATGCCATGACATGGTATTACAAGGAAAGGAATGGAATTGCAAGGAAATACATGTCTTGGTAAGGCAAGGTAAGGAAAGTTTTGGTGATGCGGGAGCATGGCTCCATCTCAACAAATGTGCTAACACATAAAAAATCCAGTGCATCTGCTCACTTGGGGGAACAAATTCCAAGGGAAGAGAGGTGCTAATCCTCTCATCGTGCACCTAAATTTAAAATTTAAAATGCAGAATTAAATGTATTAAATATTGTAAGGCTTAGGAGAAGTTGAGCCACGTTCCTTTGTATAGACTGCATATGAAGTATCCTTTAATGGCTGACGGGTAGATAGGATTAGTTCTGGTTCAGACTAGTTGTCCATTGATTCTAATTGAATGCAATTCAATGGGAGTAGGTATCTGGAGGGAAGGCTTAAGGAGCCCCTCTTTTGTAAAAAAATATCTTGTATCAAAAATTCATAAGGATGACTAGTGGATAAGTTGTAGAGAGACAACTCAAGAGAGGAGAGGAGAAGAGTTGAGACTTCGTTGCAATCCAATATTGTACACAGTGTAAATGACATTCATAATTAATACAAAAGAAGTTTTTCCTGCATATGAGGTTTCTGTGTTTTTATGTTTGGTGAATGTGTATTCTCTGAATGTTTTATGTGTTTATTTATATATGTTGTAGATGTGAAAGCATGTTACATTTGAAGTCTTAGATAGACTACTCTATCTTTCTGGATTTCTGAGTAATTCTAGGCTCTTAGGCTTGTGCAAGGAGTGTGCACCAGAGTGATTGAAAACTATGTGAAGTGAGTGCAAGGAGTGCACTTGAAATCTGTTTTGAGTTCAGAAAGAGCATTCCAGGTGGGCACACCATAACCATTTTGAAGCTCATAAGGAGTAGTGTCAGGGAAGGCCTATCAGAGTTGTTGAACACTCTGAAGAATATTTACCAGAGTTACTGAATACTCTGAGGGGTATACAAGGAATGCATTGATTAGGCGCAAGGAGTGCACAAGAAATATGTTTCGAGTTCTGGGAAAAGGTTTCCAATAGGGAACACCAGAAGGAAAATATCAGGAGGAGAAGTGCAATTATGCACAGAGAGCACAATGAGTGCGCAAGTGAATTCTCAGAATTCAAGTTTTAAGATGTGAGTGCAAGAAGTGAAAAAACCAACACACTATTGAAGTGTTGGTAAAATCCCAGAAGGAAGAGCGAATCCAGTAAGGAGAGTGTTGAAGGAACACTCTGAAAGTGTTGGAAAAGGCTCTGGAGGAGATAGAGCACGAGTGTCAGGAGGGCACAAGGATTTTCTCAGAATACCAAAGAAACTAAACCCTTTGAATTTTGAGCGTTTACAAGCTCAAGAGTAATAACGCTATGCACAAGGCCTATGCAAGGAGTGTAGAAGGCAAAGACAGTCCAAGTTTAGGTTCATAGGAGAAGCGCAAAACATGTGCAAGTGAACTTCATTTTAAGTTCTGAGTTCAGGAGAAACAACACAAGCAGAGGTCAAGTAGTCAAGCTTGTAGAGGAGAAGATCAAAGGCCAAGACCTTTGAAATTATTTGAGAAAAATCCTTCATTAGGAAGCAAAGCGTAGCAGCCACAAAGAGGAGATACAATAGTCATTAGATCTGTTGTTGGGAAAAATCTAGACTGTCGGATCAATGTCTAGAAGAAGGAGGAGCGCGCACCCGAGGAGAATATGTCCCAACCATTGGATCTAGGTGAAAGGATCGACATTCATCCTATCTAGGTAAGTTTCTCGGGGTTTAACACTCTACACCCTTTGAACTTTATAGGTTTGGAGGATTTGTTTGTTTCAAGGGTCAACGATTTAGATCCATTTGAGAGTTTGCAAGAGATCTAACAACTGTTAGATCTATAAGAGTTGCACAAGAGTTAATTGAAGAAGTCCTTTGGACTTCGCGCATTCGGGAGTTTTGGATTGTGGAGAAGTTGGGACCCCCAAAGTCCCAAAGGCGGAATTTAATCCTGGTCATCTGTTTCTAGGAAGCATTTCAGAGAATATTCAAGTCTGAAAGACTAGTTATCCGGGAGGAAGGAGTCATTGTGGTTAAGGTTTGACAATATCCCGAAGCTCCGAACAACAGAGTGAATCCTGGTCATTGTCGTAGGAAACACATGTCAGCAGATCATGAAGTCCGGAGACAGACCACTCTGGAGGAAATTGGAGAAAAGTTTCTTATAGACGCTCGGAGCTCCAAATCATGGATTTAATTCCAACCGTCGAATGTAGAGGACACGTGGCAGTAGATCTCGTAGTCCAGAGACCTGGCACTCCAGAGGGATGGAGGTATAATTTGTTTGGAGTTGAAATCTCCCAGAGCTCTGAAGGCCAGAAAACATCCTGGTCGTTGATCGAGATGAGATACATGGCAGGAGATCAGAATTCTGGAGGTCTAGCACTCTGAAGCAACTAGACTAAGGTGAGTCGTGAAATCTCAAAGAGTTGGGATCCCGTGTAAATATTGATTGTTGATCGAGAGAGATATGTGGTAGCAGATCCTGAATTCTAGAGACTTGGTACTCCGGTGAAAATCAAGGTGTAGTGTGTGAAAAAATATGAATCCTGAAGAAACAAAGAGATCTCAACCATAGGTTGGTTGGGTTTTGTGTTCTGTTGGATCTATGTGCCTCCGAGATTTTTCCAATTCGGCTCTCTGGAGGATTATTGGTGTTGTTCTTTGGAAAGGCCTGAAGCCTGAAGTGGCGAAGTGGTTGATATTTGTCGATCTCTGCAGACACATGGTAGGAGATCTACCACTCTAGAGGCTTAGAACTCTTGAGGATCGATGGAGGTTTTATTTGAAAAGGTCCAAAGCCTGGAGACTCGAAGTAGATCTACATCGTATATCGGTGGAGCATTGTGAACCGTTGGATCCTCCAGAGGTTCACTAGCTCGAAACTCTGGGGAATTGTTGTGTGTATGGTGCTTCAAAATTCACTGAAGTTAAAGCGTCGAAACATTGTAGGCCATTGATATTAGGATTGAAAAGGAGCTATCAGATCCGCTCGTTTTTGGTGATCGGAAATTCACAAGTGTTGCATGTATGTTGGGCGTGTTAAAAAATTGTTGAAGCCGAAGCATAGAGGTGGAATAGCAGTCGTCGATATGGTGATGGATTAGGAGTTATCTGATCTATCCCTTCGATGATTGACACTTTGCAGGTGTTGTATGTGATGGTGTGATCAAATAAAATCGGTGAAGCTTGAACACTGAAATTAGCGCGTTATTCTTGGCACCTGGTCACAACCAGGGTCAGATGCAATTTATGCCAGAGTGAAAAGTGATAGGGGCATGAAATTTATTTAAAAGGAAAAGGGGATTAGTAAGATCCCGCGAGGTTCATTCTTGGACTTGCACCAAAATAATTAATGACATGTGTTTGATAATGGGGGATCAATAGGGCCCGAAGAGACAATTTGACTCTCGATCATAAATGATCCTAGACCAGGAGGTCGTGCGGACCCTAGGAGAGGGTGGGGTATGCATCACCTAGAAGGGAAAGGAAAGGCATAACATGGAAAGTCATGGGATGGCATGGAATGGAAAGAAAATACTATGCATGGCATGGAATGACATGGCATGGCATGGAAATGAATGGCATGAAAAGGCATGGCATGGAAAGGCATGGCATGGAAAGGCATGGCAAGGCATGGCATGGCATGGAAATGAATGGAATGAAAAGTCATGGAATGGAAAGGCATGGCAAGACATGGAATGGCATAGCATGGAAAGTGAAGGAAATAAAATGCATGTCATGGAAAGAAAAGGAATGGCAAGGAAAGGCATGCCAAGGAAAGACAAGCCACAACATGGAATGGCATGGCATGGCATGGAAAGGAAAGGAATGGCATGGAAAAGAAAAGCATGGAAAGACATGGGGTGGAAAGGAAAGACATGGCATGGCATGGCATGGCATGAAAAGGAAAGGCATGGAAAGGCATGGCATGACATGGAAAAGCAAGGCATGGCTTGGCAAGGAAATCCATGGCTTGGCAAGGAAAGGAAAGGTAAGGCATGGAAAGGAATGACAAGGTATGGAAAGATGTGTCAAGTCAAGGAAAGGCATGGCATGGAAAGGAAAGGCAATGCAAGGCATGGCATGACATGGAAAGGAAAGGGAAGGCATGCCCTGGCAAGGAAAGGCATGGCATGGAAAAACAATGCAAAGCATGGAATGGAATGGCATGGCAAGGAAAAGACACTTCATTGGATGCAAAGGAAATTTGTGATATAAATTTAAGTCATATGTCCCTAGAAAAAATGTTTTTTTATTTCTTGGGATGAAAAATGTTCCTTTTTTTGTGATTCTTGTTCCATTGAAATCTATATTTTGATTTGAATTTTTCCTTGCATAATGTTATGGAAAGATATATATTTATTATTGTATAGGTTAAAATTAGAAGCTACATGGAAAGACATGCAAGGAGGGATTAGTCTATTTTAGATCATAGTTGTGTTCTAGGGATTTGTAAATGTAACAACCTATATTTTGGCCTTAAATGGTTAGAACTTTGATTTTTACTCATCTTAGTGGTTCATTGCTTAGTATTTGTTGGGTTTAGCTAGAATCATATAGAAATTTGATATGTATACGTCTGGATCTATTTATGTGTTGCTGGATATTATTTTTATTGCAACCCATCACCACGGATGACCCCTTCTATAAATGGGGCATTAATTTTATGGCATGCAATCCTTCGTCCAGCAATGGACACAAGTACATTTTAGTCATCGTTGAATATTCCACCAAACAGGCTGAAGATATGCCCACATTCAACAATACGACCGACACAACAATGCATTTTTTCTTCAACCATGTCATCTCTTGCTTCAGGGTCCCCCTACCACTAGTCTCTAACCACGGTAAGAACTTCGAAAACAAATTCTTCACGTAGATGTCAGAAAAATTAGCACTCACCCATGATTTCACCTCACCCTATTACCCACAATACAATGAGAAAGTCGAGGTTGTCAACAAAGCTCTCAAAACTATGCTTCAACGAACAATTGACACACAAAAGACCAATTGGCATCATATGTTTTTTCCATCTTTATGGTCATATCAAAAAATGGTTAAGATAGCCACTGGTTTCAAGCCCTTCCACTTAGTCCACGACATCGAATCATTACTCCCCATTGAGTGAGAAATCCCAACGTTGCGCACTATGATCGAGTTCTTTCCCCCCACACTGCCACTTTAGAAATGGTTTTTCTCCCTCGAATAACTCGATGAATATCGATGGGAATCCTTACAGAACAATGAAGCAGCAAACAATCAAACCAAATCCACCTTTGACCGCTAAGTTAACCTTCGATAATTTATCAAAGGTGACCTTGTGTTCATCTACGATATCGCCCACGATACCCTCAACCATGGAAAATTTGAATCCCTTTGGTGAGGACCTTATTTCATCCGTCATTGGATTATTAAGGGTGCCTACATATTAGGCCACCCTGAAGGCACTACTCTCAAGAACCCAATTAACAAGTTATACTTGAAGAAATTCTACCCCTAAGAGTAACCCTTTTACCTTAGGTTTTCCTTGCTTTCCTAGATGTTTTTAGTCTTTTTTTATATAGTTCTCTCATTATGTGAGCCTAATCTAGTGTCCTTGTGTCAACAGATGAATTCTTTGTTCACTTATCACATCAGGTACATGGACAGAGCTAGTCGTTGGACCAAGAATCTTGCCTCGGTGGCCTGGGCCATTTACACCCCCAACCATGTGTTTCTTCACTCCGACGGCATATGTCTTGGCCATGCCAACAATAACCAAGATGAATATGTTGTTGTCAGTGGTCTCCTCTCCGAGGACATTCACCTTCATATTTGTCACCTTAGAGTTCTCTTATATTCTCATCTCATCGTCCATCATCTCAACAATGTGTATCATGTCCATGATCCATGCCTATACTGTAAGTACCTGCAAGTCAAACGTTTTCTATGAAATTTTGAGTCAATCACATTTGCTCATATTTCTAGAAACCACAACCTGATGTCAGATAACATAGATAATCAAGTACTAGATTGGCATTTATGACATTAACATACATGTTGTCGTAGATAAAACAATAACACAGAGCATATCATACAAAAAACATATCAAATACATACAAACATGTCCCAAAAGGTCTANTATATATATATATATATGACTTTGCTCCATGGTTGGGCCCTCTCATCACTGTAGATTTTTAATGACAAAAATCAGCAAATGAAATTTTTGTCATATACTTAGAAACCTAGAGATAATTGTCTTCATAAATTTCATAAATGCCTTAAACCCACATTCAAAAATTACCATAATAAAAAATACACACTGCTCAGTAAAATAGCAGCGGAAATAACACAGTGGGCAACAACCCATAACACTAAAAAATTTAGGCAAAATCTAGGGAAAACCCCAATGTGGGGAAACCCAATGAGAGAGAGAGAGATATATTATTCAGCTTCAGGAAAGTACAAAATAGCAGCAAAATATCACATTTCCAGCCAAGGGAAATACCTCACAGCACCAAAATAATCCCAAAAATTATGTCTTGAATTATGGTTGCACGACCTCCTCCGTACCTCATTTTCTATGCCAATAGTCAGTTGTATGGACTATTCCGTATAGCCCAGAATCAATGAACATAAATCTGAAATCCACCTCGAAAATCATGCCCAAAATTGCCTCGATTTCCATGCCAAATCCGTACAGTTGTACAGACTATACAGATCCGTACAATACAACCTCCCATAGCAGAAAAATAATTTGGCCCAAAAACTCACATAAATTTTTTCTTGGGATTTGTTCCCTCCTTCCTTGGAAAACGTGCCCTCTTTTCTACTCACTTTCCTCTCTCAAGCATACTCTGAAAATCTCTCTCAATCTCCTCCCGATGTCATCTCAACATGTCCTACACACTACCCAATGCATTCTTTTATAATCTGAAAATGACATTTTCCCTCCAAAGTGTCTTTTCACCTTCCCCAACCCTAAATCCAAAGGCCAAGATTAGATCTTGCCTTTTTCAAGATCAAGGGTCACGATCCATTCCCTCCAAAATGAATCACTTGAAATATTAAAGTCATTTTCACTTTATTACATAAATGCTTTATGAAAATAAAGTCACTTTAAAATTAGAAGCTACACTTTATTAAAAAGTCACTTTAATAAAAGAACCACTTAAACAAATTTATAAAAACTCATTACAAAGTTAAGTGATTGGTAGTGTAAATATTAAGGTAACATCCGCATACAAGACAAAACATGCGGAGTACCTCCCAGGCTAAAACTCTAACACTCCCTCTTAGCGAGGGATGTACTCACTACCATATCCATCATCTGGTCCCATCACAATGTGCTTTGTAGGAGCTCCTTCTGAACCTGGAGCCATCCTCAACACCTGCACAAAACTCGAACTAGAATATCTTCTGCTGGAAACATCTTGGAACCATGAGCTCACTTCATCTTGAGCATTGGTTCAATCAACCTAGCTGAGCCTTCTGCCAGTTCTCTGAAGAGACTCGCTTTCTTCTCTCGGAATGAAAGACTAAATCCTTGGCACCACCGCAGTCTCAGAAGCCTCCTCACACTCCTCATCTGACGTTGAATCATACATCGAAGGTTTTCCTCTCAACATATACAACATGTCCACCCGGTTACCGATCAACTGCAACTCTACTGGGTCCACTCCCTACCTGTAGATAAAGACATGTTCCCTCTTGAAAAATATGCAATATCCTACATCCTCCAAGGCTGAGACTGAGAGAAAATTAACCCTCAACCCTAGAACAAAGAGAACTCCATTAAGCTCCAAGAGTCCCCAATACTCGAGTTGGAATTTGATGTTCCCAAATCCACGTACAGCTCTCACCATACCACCTTCATTTATCAATTGTCGTCCAGGACCAAACTCTATGAAATCTAGGAATACTCACCAGATTCTCGTCATGTTGCTAGAGGCTCCACTGTCCACAATCCATTTGATATCACTTCTAAATCCTCTGTTGTCGACACTGGAAACAAGGGTCACCAAAGAAAATTCATTTTCATACTTTGAAGCAAAGTCCTCCATGGCTGTTGTAGCAGTTGTCTCGGGCCCCTCTGACTTTGTCTTCTTCTTCCTCTCAGGACAACGAGAGGCAAGGTGTCCGAAATAGTTACAACAATAGCATCTGAATTTACTCAAGTCCCTTCCGAAACTTACTTTCTTCTTTCTCTTTACAACAAGAGAAACATTCTCATCAACTCCATCTGTCTTCGGTTCACTATTCTGAGATATTTCTCAGATCTCCTCCTGAGTGAAATCATTCCACTGTCTACTCCAATATGGTAGATGCTCACGTCCCACCACACACTTCACGAAGAATTGGCATTCTTTGGTGAAGCCATTTAAGGCTATCCTCACCAAATCAGAATCTGTAATGACCTCTCCAATGGATGTCAGCTCATATTTTACTTGAGACACCCAGGTAAGATAAGTAGAGACACTCTCCTCCTCACCCATCTTGGTATCATGCAACTTAGCCTTCAAGGCCATCTTCTGGTTCTCGTTCTTCACCTCAAACAAGTTTTTAAGTGCATTCCACATCTCTTTGGAAGTCTTATTCTCATCCAAGTGTGGGATAAGGTGATCCTTCACCTCATCCAGAATAATCCTCTGAGCCTTGGCTTCCTTGATCTAATGCAAGTCCAAAAAAACAGGATCTGTTGCAGGAGCTACCACAATAGAGTTGACATGGTTATAAATTTTGTTCTCCTTGAGATCAACTAACAATCAGACCTTCCACTGCAAATAGAAATTCCATCCAACCAATCCTCATATCTAATTCTTGCATCCATATTCCCTGTCACAACTCAAGGAAAACAATCACACCCTTTTGCCCAAAAATCACACTGCTCACTCTCAAAGACAAAGCTCTAATACCATGTAGATTTTTAATGACAAAAATCAGAAAATGAAATTTATGTCATACACTTAGCAACCTAGAGATAATTGTCTTCATAAATTTCATAAATTCCTTAAACCCACATTCAGAAATTACCATAAGAAGAAATACACATTGCTAATAAAAATAACAGTGGAAATAACACAGTGGACAACAACCCATAACACTTAGAAATTTAGGCAAAAACCACGGAAAACCCCAATGTGGGGAAACCCAATGAGAGAGAGAGAGAGAGAGAGAGAGAGAGAGAGAGAGAGAGAGAGAGAGATATTATTCATCTTCAGGTAATTACAAAACAACAACAAAATATCACATTTCCAGCCAAGGGAAATACCTCACAACACCAAAACAGTCCCAAAAATTATGTCTCAAAAAATGTGCCAAATCCATACTGTTGTACGACCTCCTCCGTACCTCATTTTCCATGCCAACAGTCAGTTGTATGGACTGTTCCAAATGGCCCAGAAACAACGAACATAAATGTGAAATCCACCTCAAAAACTGCACCCAAAACTACCTCAATTTTTGTGCCAAATCCGTACGACTATACGGAATCGTACGGATCCGTATAATACAACCTCCCACTGCAGAAAAATAATTCAGCCAAAAAAATCACATAAATTTTTTCTTGGGATTTGTGCCCTCCTTCCTTGGAAAACATGCCCTCTTTGCTGCTCACTTTCCTCTCTCAAGCATACTTTCAAAATCTCTCTCAATCTCCTCCCAATGTCTTCTCAACATGTCCTGCACACTACCCAATGCATTCTTTTATAATCTGAAAATGACATTTTCCCTCCAAAGTGTCTTTTCACCTTCCCCAACCCTAAATCCAAAGGCCAATATTAGATCTTTCCTTTTTCAAGATCAAGGGTCACGATCCATTCCCTCCAAAATGAATCACTCGAAATATTAAAGTCATTTTCACTTTATTACATAAGTATTTTATGAAAATAAAGTCACTTTAAAATTAGAAGGTGCACTTTATTAAAAAGTCACTTTAATAAAAGAACCACTTAAAACAACTTTATAAAAAATAATTACACAGTTAAGTGCCTGGTAGTGTAAATATTAAGGTAACATCTGTATACAAGACAAAACATGCGGAGTACCTCCCGAGCTAAAATTCTAACAATCACATCTATACAAAAGGGGGAGTTCAAATGACTCCTACATGGTACAAAATCTAACCCATCCTATGTGCAGTCCTCCTATCACCTTGAGTGACCCTAGCCATAGTACATCATCACCAGCTGGTGGAGCTCCCCCAGGTGGAATATCCACAGCAGGGAGTCTCCCTATCATCGTCAAACCCGTAACTATTACATGTTGAATCACCGACCACCAACATTGGTCCCCACTAATGCACAACTCTAGTACACCATCATCCCATATCCAAACACATAGGTCCTCCGACACTCTGTCCAAGACACCCTCTAGGCCCCTCCTCAACTCATCCATCTCTCGGTCATGTTCTCTAGGATCAAATCTGCCCCGGCCCTCTCTCAGGTCTACCCCCACTTATTGTGTAGGGTCTGCCACTAGATCATCAAAACAATGGCACCTCCTACCCTACCCCTCCTCTACTAATCCCCAAGAAGAATTTGCCTCACGTCCACCGGGTCCCACATCTGCATGACCAAGCCAGCAAAGGTGTATCATTGTTAATGTTTATGCCATTATTATAGTTTTTTGCATTTCAATAGATAAGAGCATAATAAGAACAAGATCACTAAGAAATACACATTCACAAGAGACACAATATTTATCCTGGGAAACCCTCTAGGGGAAGAAAACCCAGCAAAAAAATCCTTATCATAAATAGCTTATACAATGTTCAAGAGATAACTCAAACCGATACAGATAGTCCTCTCCAAAAGATGCGCCACTCTTCTTCTCCTCTCTCCAACATGTAATTGCAGCTTGCCTCATAAGAGAATGAGCAAGTGAGTTGTGTGTTTGAAGTGAGGCGCTAGCCTCTTATTTATATCAGACTGGTCACAACTGGCAGGGCCGACCTCTCACTCTGGGTGGGTAAACCCACCTTTAATTAATTCTGGGTCTTCCATTATAATTGTTGGGGTCAACTTCTTATTCTGTCCTTTGTAATTGTCCGATGAACAATCCGCAAAAGGGGATTTGGTCCTTATACAATTATCGACATGATTATTCCTCAATGGGGATTAATCCAAATACAATAATAATAATAATGACATGATTAATCCTCAATGGGGATTTAATCCAATAATAAAAAATAATAAGAATTCTCTTCGCAGTTACATTATTTCAACACTCCCCCTTAACAAGAAGGGTATTCTTCATCAGCATCAGGCGAGAGAGGTCTGCATCATCAGTGGCATCTGGAGGACAGTATCGTCAATATCATCTTGAAACATTGTCTAGCACATTTACGAGTCATCGAAAGTTTTCTTCATCAGTAGTATCATCATTCTCAAAAGAATGCTATCATCATCTACATCAAATATGTATCAGTAAAAATTATACCTCATCACATCACTAGGCTGGCACATCACAGTACTACACTAGCTCAATGTCACAACAGTTAAGTTGGTAGCTCAGTGTTATTCACATCTTGTTTTACGTCTAACAACTAGGTCAGAAGCAAGTAATATCATCATCTCGCTTTACGTCTAACAACTAGCTCAGAAGCGAGGAATCACAGCGTCATGTTTTACGTCTAACAACTAGGTCAAAAGCATGACTCATCTTCCTTTACGTCTAACAACGAGGTCAAAAGAAAGGAACACATCAACATCTTGTTTTACATCTAACAATGAGGTTAGAAGCGAGGAATCACAACGTCATGCTTTACGTCTAACAACTAGGTCAGAAGTATGACTCATCTTTCTTTACGTCTAACAATGAGGTCAGAAGCAAGGAACCAGCGACGTTATGCTTTACGTCTAACAACTAGGTCAGAAGCATAACTCATCTTGCTTTACGCCTAACAACGAGGTCAGAAGAAAGGATCACACAATGTCATGCTTTACGTTTAACAGCGAGGTCAGAAGCATGACTCATCTTGCTTTACGTCTAACAGCGAGGTCAGAAGCAAAGATCACACAGCGTCACGATTTACGTCTAACAGTGAGGTCAGAAGCATGACTCATCTTGCTTTACGTCTAACAGTGAGGTCAGAAGCAAGGATCACACAATGTCATGCTTTACGTCTAATAGCGAGGTCAGAAGCATGACTCATCTTGCTTTACGTCTAACAGCGAGGTCAGAAGCAAGGATCAC
>ML798919.1:250890-261875 GCA_009831015.1 Picea engelmannii | reverse complement strand
ATCCTGGGAAACCCTCTAGGGGAAGAAAACCCAGCAAAAACTTCCTTATCATAAATAGCTTATACAATGTTCAAGAGATAACTCAAACCAATACAGATAGTCCTCTCCAAAAGATGCGCCACTCTTCTTCTCCTCTCTCCAACATGTAATTGCAGCTTTCCTCATAAGAGAATGAGCAAGTGAGTTGTGTGTTTGAAGTGAGGCGCTGGCCTCTTATTTATATCAGAATGGCACGTGTGAAAGGTCACAACTGGCAGGGCCGACTTCTCACTCTGGGTGGGTAAACCCACCTTTAATTAATTATGGGTCTTCCATTATAACTGTTAGGGTTGACTTCTTATTCTGTCCTTTGTAATTGTCCGATGACCAATCCGCAAAAGGGGATTTGGTCCTTATACAATTACCGACATGATTAATCCTCAATGGGGATTAATCCAATAAAAATAATAATAATAATGACATGATTAATCCTCAATGGTGATTTAATCCAATAATAAAAAATAATAAGAATTCTCTTTGCAGTTACATTATTTCAACAATCATTACTAGCAATGTACACATATATAAACTCAACGACAAAACACAAATAGAGAAGTATCATACACTCATCTCAGTCATCCCAGTCCTCCCCAGGCGAAAAATGCATTCTTGGATGGTGTCGGAAATCCATCCCATGATATTGGAACTCATAGAATACCTGAGGGGTCTGCCACCAAACCTGCTCAAACATAGGGGTAAAGTAGTGCCCCATGACACCCCCCCTAATGGGGCAACAATTCTTTCCACCTCATCAATATCAGATCCTACAACATCAATGGATCCAAAATAGCCTTAGGGCATATCAATACCACCCTCTCAAACATAAAGGTGCATAGAACTAATCCAAAGGAAAACTCTCCACCTCTATTCTCTACACACCAGTCCAGTTGTGCCACCATATAGGCGTGCATCAATCAGGTCCACATAAACATTTGTCCATTCATGGCCTGCTCAGCAACAACCATGTGCACACCTGAAATGCGTTGCATCCCCAATGACCCATAGATCTGGACCATCATAGCACAGAACATTTGTGCCTCTAGAGATTCAATAGACTTGATGATGATAGAGCCACCACTCATCAGTGCCCTCCCAAGCAGTATTGTCTAGTCAGTCCCCCCACTATCACCCTAGTTGACAATCGTGGGCTCTACCAAAGTCGCCCCCAGAACGGGAGCCCAATAATAAAATAGATATCAATATATGCGGCAATACGTAGATCTCTCCCACACACCAAAAAGAATTGTCGATATGGCTGCCAAATCTACACTATGAAGTCTAGTAGTGGCTCCTAGGTATGGATCAGTGCACAGTAAAAAAATCACAGCAAACCAGCCCAGGCCAAATGTCGTCGGATCCGTGCATCCCCACCTCTCTCTTCAGAGACTCCTAGTCTCTGTCCCTCCATTGTACTAGAATCCTCCCTCTTTGACGAGTAACTTGCATCCACGACAACATACGTTATATTAGCTCATCCTCATGAAAAAATAAATACACATAAACTCACTATTTCCACTACACGATTCTTCCCATAACTGTCACACACATCTCGGTGATTGTTCCCATAACAGTCATGCATATATGTGTGATTGTTTCACTTACAGACGTGCACTCCCACACGACTATTCACCAAACAGTCACATAGTTCCGCGAACCTATGTGCATGACTGTATGTTTAAAATTTTCACACATTTGCGCGATTTTTATCCTTATAGTCATGCACATGGGCATGATTGTTTCTCAAATAACTGCGCCCATGCTCAACCCTCCTCCGCATGGTTGAAACTCCAAAATCCGCGCACATATGCGTTGGTTCCATTGACACAGTCGTGCACTATGCGCAACTCTATAAATTAAGCCCACACATATATGTACATGGATTACAAGATTGCCCGCGCGAACCCACCACCACACCCAAACAGATGGTCGTACAACCCCCTACCCTCCCAAAAGCATGCCTACAACATGAAGGAGGTTTTTATGGCTTATCTGGGTCTCTCGCCACTCAAATCTAACTCTTCTACTCTCCCATGGCCCAGAAACATCCACGCAGATAGCTCTTAGAACTCCACAACAACAAGTACAAATGAGGTGGTTATGTGGGACCCATACCCTTATATACACCCTTTTTCCCAACTTCCTCACATCCTTTCAGGAGTATTCGAGATTTTTTTTCTCACACCGTTCACACCTACGGGATCCATATTCTCTCACCTTCACAACGATACTCTCATATTCTCACTTAATTCTAGAGCCTCAGGGACCCCATTTTGGCACTCTGGGCACAAGTATGCTTCACTTGCACACATTTCATTATCAAGTATCTGTTATATATGTTTTATTTTCAAATATGTTTCACATCGGGTATTTGGTTCGAATGTATAGGTCCTCACTCATGACCCCTTTAACACCATCAGTCATGGAACTCCCTTGGCTTCTCCAGGTATATATTCCACACTGGCATGCAATTCAACCCTTTGCTCACAGTTGTATTCCCCAATCATACCCCCTGACATTTATCCTCAAGATCCCCACACCCAAATCTATTATACCATCACCTCCATTGCATTCAAGAACCGTCATTTGGTATCTCTCTCATCCCCATGAGTTGTCCCACATATATTTCTCCATGGCATATTGACACTCATGTTGTTCTATCAATTAGGCTCAGGAGTCCTCGTAGTGTTACACCCTAGCGCAAGAACCTCATACTTCTACCTCATCATCATGCTAACCACCCCATTATGGACTCCCATGTTATGCTTTTTGGTTACATTAAATGCACCCCCACATTATCATTAACCCTCCATAACATCCAACATCAATTGTCCATCCGCAATGTCATCCCCCATTTATCTACCTAGTATAGAAACTAACCAATGGGGCCCCCACCCTCCACCAATCTCTACTTGTGCCCTATATAGGTTAATCCATACTTCATTGGGACACCCATTTTTGTACATGTACTTTCAACCCGATTATTTATTCATTTGGTAAATGTAAAAAGCACATTTTACATTTCAGCAAGTACAATAGATTTTGGCCATCACACCCAATGGCGTTATTTCCCTTGGCACAATGCAACTCCTATTCCCTTGGTTGGGGCATCTCACTTCCCTCACATGCTCTAAAATCCATTTGCATTCAAGCCAAAATTTTAACCACCACTAGACCTTTGTATCCCATATCGCTCTATATTTTGACCTACTCTACATTCCCTTGTCATCTCATCCTTTCAACACAGTTTTCCCATATCTAGCCATTCCCCTAACACTGGATAGTATTTTACGGTTGTTTCCATCCATCAATACCCCCCAACCAAGGTAAGTTCTGGAATCTCATATATTTCACATGATTATCACCCCATTTACTAGTACCAATACAATTTATGACACCATTTTGATCAACCAAATATCCATAAGCCCTTTGTTTCTTATCGTCACACCACCTTTCGTGTCGACATCAACAAATTTTCAGAAAGGTGACAATATCTTGGCTCTCATTCCATTCACAATGAGTATCCTTGGACGACACAGATAGAGTCCTAATTTTTATTTGATGTTGTTGATCCCCATAACATTCGACTCCAACACATTTTCATGTTATGGTGGATCTTACTTTGCGACCATTGAAAATTTTAGTAGCATCCAAAGGCCTCTGAATTTGTTAGGCCATCAATGCTTCAGATTCGTTCACCACTTCATTCATAGTCAATTCCTCCATCAGAATCGTCATATGGTTTTTTAAATGTACCCAAGGACGTTGCAGATATCTACTTCGTTAGCAAGTTTAGTTGTTGCTATCCCTTTATGGTTTCGTGATACAAACATGGGGCATGCCCACCTTGTTTATACAAAGAATTTTTGTTTTTTCTAGCATACTTTGTACGGATGGCTCTCATAGCTCCTCACATTCATTTTTTCTCAGTTTCTACACAATGTCATCATCTTCAAAAGAAAATATGATGTATTCTAGCTATACGTTTTCTCATAACCTCACACATCATGGGGCATCTGTTATCACCCAAAAATGTCTCACCAAAAATGCAGACAATAGATGAAGAAATAGTTAACACAAACACAACATACTACTAATATTTATGGAAGGATTACACTCAGTTTGGCAAGAGAATCATAAAACTATATAAAAGTGGTTCTTGAAATCCGTGCACATTCAGCAAAAACAACACACCACATTCGTGCAGGCTAACACGGTGTATGATGTGCACAGTGCACAGAGTGCACTACTAACGGTCAAAAGACCCGCGTGAACGCAAAAACAATGCATTGATAAGTTTGGTCGGGCCTCAACCAATTTTTGGATGAAGGGGATCTCCCCCATACCCAAAATTGCCCCCAAATTTCGTCTTGGGATCATTGAAAATGATGGGAGGTACCTCCAAGGGCCTCCCATTCACATTTGGAACTAGTTAAGAAAAAGTTTTTCATCCTCCTATAAATAAAGGACCATTGTATGCAAAAAAGAAGAAGCATTTGGAACTAGTTAAGAAAAATGTTTTCATTCTCCTATAAATAAAGAGCCATTGTATGCAAAAAAGAAAAAACATTTGAATATTATTTTGCTGATCATTTTTAGCTTTGGGAAGCCATCTTCCTCTTAGAAATATTTTGGGCATCCATAGCAAGTGGTAGGACTCTCTCCTCTTGGGGTAGCCCATCACTCTTTTCTTCACCATTTTCCTTTGTTAGCCATTGATAGTAGAAAGAAGACTTTGTACTTGGGGACTCAAGAACCTTCCCAAGGAGGAAGAGGGGACTCATAAGTTTCCATATTTCTCCAAGGAATATCAATTCAAAAATTTATTTCATTGTTGTTTATTCCTTGTTTCTTTATGTTAGTTGAACCACTAACCAACTAACTCTCTGTTGTGCTTTCTGGATAGTCTAAGTAGATAGTTAAGGGACCTCTTTTTGCTCACTCTTGTGACAAAAAGAACCCAACACCCCTTCCCACTTTTTCTTCCACTAATTTTGTGCACACACCCATATGTATATAAATGTAAAAAACTCCATTTCTGACATTAGATTGTTGTAAATTTTATTGGGTATTACAATAGCCAACCACAAGAGGCAAGCCATTCTTTCTTATAAGCCTGCTTCTAGTAACCACTTCTATGGTTGGGTGGAACTTCTATTAGGTAGAGCCAATTTTATATTCATTGATTTTAAGGTAAGTGTTTTTAGCATTATGTTTATTAACAATTTTATTTATGGTTTTTAGCGTTGCATTTTACTCTCTGTCCTAAATGTTAAAATGTTGTTGTATTATTGATACTATTCACTAACCTAAATAATTGAATAACATAAACTAGCGGACTTGATAGTTCTAAATTATCTTACAATTCCAACCGACAAGTTGGTTCATAATTTCCACGTCCATCAAACAATATTAATAGTTTTTTGGGTTTGATAATTCTTTGATCTGATTTGACTCATTGTTGATATTCTAAGAAGTTGAGCTCGCTGAGGACATCAATTTAGCATCTGACTCTGCAGAAATTCTGGAATCTGCGGGAGACTTGTAAAAATGGTTAAGGAAACCGGTTACTACGACGTGCTAGGAGTCACTCACACGGCCGGTGAGGCAGAGATCAAGAAAGCTTATTACATGAAGGCTAGGCAAGTACATCCTGATAAAAATCCAAATGATCCTCAAGCAGCAGAAAATTTTCAAGCATTGGGAGAAGCTTACCAAGTTCTCAGTGATCCAGCACAGCGGGCATCATATGACGCACTTGGAAAAGCAGGTGTATCAACTGAAACAATGATAGACCCAGCAGCAGTCTTCGATATGCTGTTTGGAAGCGAGTTATTTGAAGACTATATAGGCCAGCCTTTAATGGCTTCAATGGCTTCTTTAGTGATGGTTACTGAAGATGAGCAAATAGATATCACTAAACTACTAGAGAAGATGAAGCCTGTCCAAAAGGAAAGAGAAAAAAAACTTGCAGAGATTTTGAAACGTCGTCTTAATCGCTATGTAGAAGGTGACAAGGAAGGGTTTATACAAGAAGCTAAATCTGAGGTTCAACGGCTCGAAAGTGCATCTTATGGAAGCAATATTCTGCAAACAATTGGTTACATATATGTAAGGCAAGCTGCAAAGGAACTTGGAAAGAAGGCCATATATTTGGGTGTGCCTTTTATAGCCGAATGGATCAGAAACAAAGGGCATTTTGTAAAATCTATAGCCACAGCAGCAACAGGTGCTTTGGCACTTAAACACTTACAAAAAGATATGATACAGCAGATTGCATCTAAAAACTTCCAGGAAGATATGATAGAGGAGATGAGCACAGAGGAGAATTATCCTAAAGGTGGAGTATCTATAAAATCTCAAGTTGAAGCAGCAACACTTGTTTTTTCACTACTACAGCCACAAGAAGATATGAAACAGCCCCTCACTACAGAGGGGATTTATTCTGAAGGTGATTTGCAAGCATATCTACAATCCAAGAAACGATTGATTCTTAAATCACTTTGGAAACTAAATGTCCCTGATGTTGAAGGCACGCTCTCACGTGTGTGCCAGATGGTCTTGCAAGATAACAGTGCCAACAAAGAAGATCTTCGATCTCGTGCGAAGGGTTTGAAAACTCTCGGAAAGATTTTCCAAACTGCGAAACTACAAAATGAAGATAGAATTCGAGAAAGAGACGCGTCTCCTAGGTTGGATAAGGAAGAATGCATCAATTTTCCAAGTTCCCCCGATACATCAGCATAGACTCCTCCCAACACGACTCCACTTTCCTCTCAGAACACTGGAAATGGATTCTGGTTCCATCGATCAAGAACCATCTTCCAACAAAGTTTTTTCCAACTTGTTATGAAGTTTCAAAAAATAATTTTAATCTTTGTTAATTGCTGGAGGAAAAGTTTATTGTCAGAGTGTGTAGAGCGCCCGGAAAGTCCATTAAACCCCTGAATGCATACTGAATTAACATCAAACACATAAGTGTTGACTAACAATCTATGGTCCATGGAAGAGGTCTAGCTGTAGTGAGGGAATTTTCCGTTGTACATAAATTGTTTGTAAATATATTTCCCATGTGTAAAAACCCCTTGTAACTGAGAAATTCTTAATAGCTACATTAAGATAGTTAAAACAGAACTTCTCTGGATAAGGAGAATAATCATAAGTCAAAGGAAAGCAAGGAGGATGAGGATACTCATGCTCCCTATTTATGATAAAAAGAGGAGACGAAACTTTTAAAAAATATCTTTAAAAATCAAAATCTACAATATGAACATTTTCATCTTAAAATGTTTATGACTATGCACATAGATGCCATACAATATGAAGTTATGAATAAATATAGCTCACATATATTAGTAGCACCTCTACTACGAGTGTTTTGTCACTCAAGATACTACAAAAGAAAAACAATGTTATAAGTTTTATAAGTTTTTTTTTTCATATGATAAGTTTTTTTTCACAATGAATTAAAAGATTTCTAAAATGATACTTTGTAATTTAATAAAAGATAGTTCACCAAAGATGTTTCTAACAATAGTGAGGGTGTTACCTTCCTCCCCAACTCTAATCTTTTAGTGATGCCACATACATAAATTCTAAGAATCAAATCATGAAATTTAAACAAATATACATAAAATCAATTCCATTCATGATACATAAAAATTTATCATCAACATGTTATCTCATCGGGGCCTCGATTGAGAGTTGTTGATGGGTGGAGTGCTCTGTTGTACAACGTGCCCCAAGAAAACCTCTATTGTGGCAACCTTGGTGTGGAAACCTCGGTGGATGAAGTAGATGGAAATGGTTGTGGGTGTGGGTGGAATATGGGTGCATCCACTATGGATGGATGTGATGGAAAAGGTGGTGTGGATGGGTGGACTGCAGGTGCATCCACTAAGGATGCATGAAATAAGAAAGATGTTGATGGACCTCCACAAACTGTATAAGTGATGGAAGAACCATTCACATAGAGTAAGGTAACCTAAAAACTATGGACATGTGGCGAGGTAGTGGATTGGTACTAAAACTAGCAAAAATATCAGTAGCGTGCATACATATTAATAATATTGAACTATTAGTACAAAATAATAAAATTCAACAACATAAATACAATAAATTTGAGATTTAAACTATATTCAACTTTACACATGATACATATGATGTAGTTGACTTGTCCATCCCACATGGACATTGGTCGGCATTACTTGGTTCCACAACTTGTAGAAACACAAGAACATTAAAAATTTGAGGATACCATAAAATAAAGAAATCACTATGATGAGTTTATCAAATGTGACACATACGCAATAGCAAAACAACACACAATAAAATATCGATATAAACACATAGAATACTAGAATATATATAAATATATAACGATAAATAACATAGAGATGGTTAAGATACTAACCTCCATGAATCTCTCATGTCCATTGGCCTCAAAAGGCCCATGCCAAGTCTTTCCACAACTTGAGCATCTGTGAGGTTCACATGGATGATTGTTATGTCCATGTGCCCTAAAACTTGGTTTCTATCCATTCTAGTGTGGTAAAACTCATACATTCTAGTCGTTACTGAGAAAAAGAAGTTAATTTCCCTTGGGAACTTACAATGGACCTCACATTGACATCCAATCAAGTGGACAAAGACTCTCTACTAGGTTCTCTCATGCCCCTTAATTTATTTACAATTGTTCTCAATATGGCCAACCCCTCATCAATTTGTGTGTCTATGTTGGGTGGTTGTGGTGGGTTGGTGTTTTCCTAGCCTTAGTATTCTTATGGGTGGTTTACATTGTCTTTGAGTTCCATTTTATAATATATTTTGCACTTTAATAAGGCATGGCATGTAAATTAGGTCATTTTTAATTAAAATAGAAAATTAAAAAAAAAAGATCAACATATATTTAAAATTAAACATAAAATTATCACATTTCTTGTAAATTCTCTATAAGAAAACGAGATACTTCATTCAGTTCATGAATTAATTAACAAACACCATCAAAACATCAAAGTGGAGGTCTTGTTTAGCAGAGGTTGTACTGAATTACAATAGTGAATGAATTAATGAACAGAAGAATATGAAATAGAAACATTGTAGACAGGTAACAGAGAAAACACATGATTTAGCATAACAAAAATTGAGAATCTCCTCAATTCTACAAAATACTTTATTAAAATACTTCTAATTACATATCATTCCAAAAAGGCCTTTAAGGTTATAACCCCCTACTCCAATCTTTAGTTGTTGCTTATATTATCCTCAAGTGTTGAACTGATTCCTTACTTGATGCCAATCAAATCTGAAACGTATTCTTCATTCGTTTGCTCAAAATCTGGAAAAGATCTTAGATGTTGACACTCTTCCTTGCAATCTGGAACTACTTGTTGAACTAATGCCACAAAATATGCCTCATAAAGCTTCATTTACCATCACTGCCAAGAATCTCGCACTTGCAAGGTGTTCTATCACTAAATCTGTTGGATAACCTTTGATGTTGATTGATTTCAATGCCTAAATGATGGAATTGACTTTCATTTTATTAAATTACTGACTGGAGAATAAGCTCGATACCTTGCTATCCAATACACTCTGCCACCTATAATTTATGTCTTCATAAACTACAGGAACTAACTCAGCAAATCTCATTAAATGTTTTTTCAAGAACATTAAAATCCCTTTATTGACCATGATACAATCTTAACCACTTGCACCCAATTTTTACTCTCTTCATGCCAACATTATTAAAAGGAGATACACTTCTACTTTTGTAAAGACTTTCCTCTCTTAAAGTACCATTCAACATTGTTAATTCTCATCAATGTTGTTTTTTGAAATAATCATGAGACTCATCCACAGGCCTCAAAATATAATTTATAATTTCAAAAGCTCATTTCATCCGAGTATCAATAAAGTTGGAAGATAATTCAGCCTAAAAAATACATGTTTAGATTGATTCAAATGTTCATAACATAACTTATCCTTCAATTTTTTCCTTCAATGATGAAGACTTCTCGAGATGGTGAAAACATGAAACTAAGGCAGCAAACAAAATAGTAGCTACCTGATGCAGGAGCATCCCTCACGACAAGCAAGCCAACGTGGAAGCGGAAGACAGCTGGAAGACGTCCAACGCAAGTTTTTAAAATCTTCCCTTGAAGTTGATGCGTTGAATATAAATGAGGCCATTTAATTTAGGCGCCTTGGTAAGAATGTAATCATACCTCGAGCCATACACTCTCGTCTGAGATAGACAGAGGCATTTATAGTTGTTGAAATAATGTAACTGCGAAGAGCATTCTTATTATTTTGTTATTGGATTAAATCCCCATTGTGGATTAATCATGTCATTATTATTATTTTTATTATTAGATTAATCCCCATTGAGGATTAATCAAGTCGGTAATTGTATAAGGACCAAATCCCCTTTTGCGGATTGGTCATCGGACAATTATAATGTGCAGAATAAGAAGTCGGACCCAATAGTTATAATGAAAGGGCCAGATTTAATTATTGGTGGATCTACCCACCCAGTGTGAGAGATCAGCCCTGCCAGATGGTGACTCTTCACACGTGCCAGATTGATATAAATAAGAGGCTAGCGCCTCACTTCTAACATACACTTCACTTGCTCATTCTCTTATGAGGCAAGTTGCATTTACAAGTTGGAGAGAGGAGAAGAAGGGTGGTGCATCTCTTGAGGAGGACTTTTCTGTATTGGTTGAGTTATCTCTTGAATGTTGTATAAGCTATTTATGATAAGGAAGTTTTTGTTGGGTTTTCTTCCCCTAGATGGTTTCCCATGATAAATGTTGTGTCTCTTGTGGATGTGTATTTCTCAGTGATCTTGTTCTTATTATGCTCTTATCTTATGAAATGCAAAGAACTATAATAATGGCATAAACATTAACATGGTATCAGAGCCAACCTGAAGAAAGCACAATCTG
>ML798919.1:186277-249359 GCA_009831015.1 Picea engelmannii | reverse complement strand
GGAAAAGAAGAAGGTGGGTCACTCAGAAGCTGCCATGACCCACGCTATTGAAGAATCCATGTGAACTCTAGAAGATTAGCTCACATCAACTACAAGGTGCTACCATACATATGCAAAGTTGTCACAGGTTTACCAGAACTCAAGGTTGATCAGGAAGGCATATGCAATGGATGTGCGCAAGGGAAGAACATAAAGAACCCCTTTCCAGAAAGGGACAACAAAGCAGAAGGAGCATTGGAACTCATCCATTCTGATGTGTGTGGCCCAATGCCATCATCCTCCATTAATGGGTATGTATACTATGTATCATTCATTAATGATTATTCTCATAAAAGACCTGGATATATTTGAAGTGTTCAACAATATCAAGGAATTCAAAGCCTTGATAAGAGAACCCTTCTGCAAGGAAGATTAAGATACTCAGGTCAGATAATGGAGGAGAATATACCTCAAAAGAATTTGTGAATATCTGCAAAGATGTTGGGATCAAGATCTCCAACAAAACGGTGTAGCTGAACGGAAGAATAGAACCATGTTGGAAGTTGTGAAGATCAAGATCTTCCTATGTGCTTATGGGCAGAAGCAGCAATGGCAGTTGTTTATGTGCAGAACCGATTGCCCCATAGTGCACTCAGGCTCAAGACACCAGAAGGGATGTTCACTCAAAAGAAGCCAGAGGTAAGCCATCTCAAAAACATTTGGCTATCCATTGCTTATTCATATACCTAAAGAAAAGAAAAACAAGTTGGACCCTTCAGGAAAGAAGGGAATATTTGTGGGTTACTGTGAGGTATCCAAGGCCTTCAGAATCTACATACCTAGTCACCGCCATATTGAGATCAGCAGGGACGTGACCTTTGATGAAGAAGCTGCACTTAAGAAATCGAGAAGATGCCATCTTGAAGAGGTATATGAAGAGGAACCTATAAATCTCAGGACGACAGAATCCATGACGGAAGTTCCCAAAGCTGCAGAACCTGTAAGGGAAGTCATAGCTTCCCCTGATGAGGAGACTCCTGAAGATCATGATATCACAGAAGTTCAAGAACATCCTCAAATGACCTTCTCCCATAAAAGAAAGTCTGATTGGGCAAGAGAGCTTATTCAAGATGGAGAGAAGTATGGTGTTCCAGAAGGAACCATAAGACAAGTGAAGAAACCAAAGCCATTCTCCAGCTACATGACTTTGATGTGAAATCTACTTTGATGTAAGAACCTACATGTTTTGAAGAGGCCATCCAGAAGAAGGAATGGGCAGATGCCATGACAAAGGAATACCAGTCCATAATAAAGAATGATGTGTGGGAAGTTGTTCCCAAACCAAAAAGTAAGGATGTGGTATCATCAAAATGGCTATTCAAGATAAAACATGCTACTGATGGAAGTATTGAAAAATATAAAGCAAGATTTGTCGCTTGTGTCTTTTTCCAGAAGGAAGGAATTGACTATGAAGAGACATTCGCTCCTGTGGCCAGATACACTTCAATCAAAACCATTATAGCTCTTGCTGCCAAGATGAAATGGAAGCTGCACCAAATGGATGTGAAGACATCTTTTCTGAATGGTGTCATTGAAGAGGAAGTGTATATAGAGCAACCCCAAGGATTTTAGGTTGAAGACAGGAAGTCTCATGTCTGTCGATTGAACAAAGCCTTATACGGATTGAAGCAAGCTCCCAGAGCTTGGTATGTCCGTATAGACAGTTCTTGACAAGCTTGGGCTTTACCAAGAGTAAAACAGATTCAAATCTCTACTTCAAGATCATGGATAATGAACCAGTAATACTATTACTATATGTGGATGACTTGTTCTTAACTGGAGAAGAAAATCTCATCGCTGAATTTTAACAGAGACTTGCCGCAGAATTTGAAATGAAAGGCCTTGGCCTAATGCATTATTTCTTAGGTCTTGAGGTATGGCAGAGTCCGGAAAGAATCTTCCTTAACTAGGGGAAGTACACGGTCGAAATCCTGAAGAGATTCGACATGCTCGAATGCAAGTCCATGAATACACCCATGGAAGCAAAGCTGAAGCTGTTGGTCGATACTTCATCAGATTTGATAGATGCCACTCTGTACAGACAGATTATTGGATCACTGATGTACCTAATGAACATCAGACCAGACATCTGTTTTGCAGTGAACACCTTGAGTCAGTTTCTGGTGGAGCCCAGATGTGCTCATTTAGTGGCTACAAAACATGTGATGAGGTACCTTAAGGGTACAATGGATTATGGTCTCAACTATGATGGAGATCATGACTTCACTCCGATTGGATATACTGATGCAGATTGGGCAGGAAGCGTTGTTGACAGAAAAAGCACGTCTGGATGTTGTTTCAATTTGAGATCAGCTATGATCTCATGGTAGAGTAGGAAGCAATCCAGTATTGCTCTCATCACAAAGGAAGCAGAGTACATCGCTACATGTTCTGCTAGCTGCGAAGCTATATGGCTTCGAAAGTTGCTGACAGGCCTATTTGATTTGGAGATGAGAGCAACCACAATTCTATGTGATAATCAAAGCTGTATTAAAATGACAGAGAATCCTGTGTTCCACGACAGGTCGAAGCACATAGAGATATGCTATTGTTTCATCCGCGACATGGTACAGAGAGGAGCCCTGAAGCTCCAGTACATTAGCACGGATGAACAGGTTGCTGATGTGATGACTAAGCCTCTATCTCGTATAAAGTTTGAACACTTTCGAGATAAGCTTGGTATTTTCCAAAAGGACCTTCCCTGAAAGGGGGAGTAGATGTGATTCCTTGCTTCTGACCTCATTGTTAGACGTAAAGCAAGATGAGTCATGCTTCTGACCTCACTGTTAGACGTAAAGCATGACGATGTGTGATCCTTGCTTCTGACCTCGCTGTTAGACGTAAAGCAAGATGAGTTATGCTTCTGACTTAGTTGTTAGACGTAAAGCATAACGCCGCTGGTTTCTTGCTTCTGACCTAGCTGTTAGACGTAAAGCAATATGAGTCATGCTTCTGACCTCGTTGTTAGACGTAAAGCATGACTCCGTGTGTTCCTTGCTTCTGACCTCGTTGTTAGACGTAAAGCAAGATGAGTTATGCTTCTGACCTAGTTCTTAGACGTAAAGCATAACGTCGATGATTCCTCGCTTCTGACCTCGTTGTTATACGTAAAGCGAGATGTTGATGTGTTCCTTGCTTCTGACCTAGTTGTTAGACGTAAAGCAAGATGAGTCATGCTTCTGACCTAGTTGTTAGACGTAAAGCATGACGCTNAAGATGTGACTGACACTGAGCTACCAGCTTAACCGCTGTGACATTGAGCTAGTGTAGTACTGTGATGTGATGTGACTGACACTAAGCTACCAGCTTAACCGCTGTGACATTGAGCTAGTGTAGTACTGTGATGTGACAACCTTGTGCTGTGATGAGTTATCATTTTTACTGATACATATTTGATGCAGATGATGATAGCATTCTTTTGAGAATGATGATGTTGCTGATGAAGAAAACTTCCGATGACTTGTAAATGTGATAGACAATTGTTCAAGATGATATTGACGATACTGTTCTCGATATGCCACCGATGATGCAGACCTCTCTCGCCTGATGCTGATGAAGACTGATGAAGAATACCCTTCTTGTTAAGGGGGAGTGTTGAAATAATGTAACTGCGAAGAGCATTCTTATTATTTTGTTATTGGATTAAATCCCCATTGTCGATTAATCATGTCATTATTATTATTTTTATTATTAGATTAATCCCCATTGAGGATTAATCAAGTCGGTAATTGTATAAGGACCAAATCCCCTTTTCCGGATTGGTCATCGGACAATTATAATGTGCAGAATAAGAAGTCGGCCCCAACAGTTATAATGAAAGGGCTAGATTTAATTATTGGTGGATTTACCCACCCAGTGTGAGAGGTCGGCCCTACTAGATGGTGACTCTTCACACGTGCCAGATTGATATAAATAAGAGGCTAGCACCTCACTTCTAACATACACTTCACTTGCTCATTCTCTTATGAGGCAAGTTGCTTTTACAAGTTGGAGAGAGGAGAAGAAGGGTGGCGCATCTCTTGAGGAGGACTTTTCTGTATTGGTTGAGTTATCTCTTGAACATTGTATAAGCTATTTATGATAAGGAAGTTTTTGCTGGGTTTTCTTCCCCTAGATGGTTTCCCATGATAAATGTTGTGTCTCTTGTGGATGTGTATTTCTCAGTGATCTTGTTCTTATTATGCTCTTATCTTATGAAATGCAAAGAACTATAATAATGGCATAAACATTAACAATAGTAGTAGTTGCAGGTAGATAGAATTGAATTCTTAGATTAGATAGTTTTTAGAGTGCAGGAGGGAAACTGGATATAGACACCCTCATTTGTATCATTGTAACATTAGCAACAGGAGCAAGAAGAATCTAGAGCACAGGAGAATAACAGAGAGCTGTAGAAGAACACCCATATATAGATCTTGAATTAATAGAAGAAGTTGATTCAGATTCATGGTTGTTGTGTTACTCTCTGTGCATAAGTGTTAAATGCTCTGCTTATGAACATTTCTTCCTGTTAGGCATTGTTGTTATGTTGTGCGTATGATTTCATGCGTTAAGATAGAAGTATGAGAGAAGGTGAAGTGAGTTACAATTGTTTCTCCTTTTGAGCAAGGATTCCTGCAAGGAGTGCAGTTGAAGTTGTCCGCAAGGAGTGCTTTGACAGAAGGCTCGGGGAGTTAAACTCTTGTTCTCAAAGATCTCATAAGTGAAAGTGGGTTGTTAAAGCCATGCAAGGGGTGCGCAGGCTAAGTAAAGCCTCAGTTGTAAATCTGAGCAAAGGAGACCTAAGAATGTTGCTGCAGGAGTGCGCAGAGTCAGAAGGATTCAACACTTGGGAAGTTGTTGAATGTTGAGCGCAAGGAGTGCGCGTGAGTTTCTCTGAAAGAATCATAGTGGAAAAGCTCAGGAGGTATAGCACCTTCGTGACATCGATAACATAGAGCATTAGATTTTGTACCAAGAAAGGTTCGAGCGGGAGATGCGAGTGCAGGTGTCAGAGGACAAGTCTTGAGAAAGAACATTTAGCCTTCTCAAGAAATCCTCAGAGAGGAGGAATCGACGATCAGGATTCGCAGAGGAAAACAACGAAATCATGTCAGCCGTCAGATCTCAGGAAGTTGTGCATGGTTTAGGTCGCAACGAATAGAGGAGGAACCCGGAGGAGTCATTGGGATATTAGGTTCATCAGGATTTCGTTGAACGAGAGAATCGAGACCTCATAAGTCTCGAAGTCCCGAGAAGAGATCCTAGTGCAGGACTCGCGATCACGTGAGGCCCGATTTCCCGATAGGACAACGGGGAACCATAAAGAGCGTTCTGTGGGTGTGAGAACTCCCAATAAGGGGGTTTTGAAGAGCAATTTAGTTCTTCGGGCCATTCAAGGAGGAGATCCTGTGGGAGCGGACGTGCCCTGGGTGGTGCATTTGCGTCACTACCACCATACCCAATATTTGCACTTCATTGCCCTCAAATGTATTCATTACATAGTGTACAGTCTCTTGAAGGAACAACCTTTTCCTTCTTTTCCCTTCACCAAAGTCTTCAATGTCAAAGACTTTTATAGGACACTTTTTAACAAGCTCTTCTGCATGATCATCACCAACATATTCCAGCAAAACAACATCAGGAAGCACTATGTATCGTGCAGTTGCAACAGGGGACCACTTGGTGTGAGCTTTCCCCTGTTCCTTCACAACATGAGTTTCAAGTTCAATTGCAAGAGATGCATCAATTCTAGCAATCAACAAATAATTTTTTTGAAGAATTAGTTCTGTATTGATTGCTCGCAAAACTGCCATATATTTCATTTTGTATGGAAAGAAGAGTTTTGGTGTTTATAAGAATGTGGAGCATCCATTCTTGGAACTGCACTTTTTTCTTTAGAATATGAGATAGAATATTTGCAGTTCTTCATCTTAATTTCAAAATCATTTGTTACTAAGGAACAATGCTACCTCTTACATTGCCAAGAAAACCATTTCCAAAAATGTCAATACTTTCATTCTCATCATCAAAATGGTCCTTGTCAAGTTCTTTGAGGCTACTTTCAATATCATCAACCTTATGTTTCCTTTGAAAATCTGCAAACGGATTCCCAAGAGCATCTGTTGCTAATTCCTTCATCACTGGGTCCCATTTGCAATGATATTGTCGGGGATTTTCATTGTTGAATACAAACTGATAGCCTTAACTCGATTCTAAAATATGCAGAATAAAAACTCTTTAAAAGAATCGAAATTTAGATTCCAAATGGATCATATCTCTGGCCATTGATGCTGCTTGAGTTTGACTAATTGTTGTAGAAGTTTTCCCAGTTCCACACTAGTTTTGCTTTCAGTATGGCACTTCCAAGCTCTGCTCACTCTGATTGATGGTGTAAGAGTGAAGGGAATTGATTGAATTAAGCAAGCTTGGGGACCAAACAAAAGTCTTTATAGCCAAGCTTCCATCAAGCTTTTGTTGGCTATGTGTTAATTGCTCCACATATCTAGTTAGAGAACCGTAGATGGAGTAATGGACCATTCCAAAAGCTCCCAATAGGGACGCACCAAGACAGGATAAACCTGTCTTTCTCCAAAACACCAAGGCAGAGATAAAATGTCTCTGATACCAAATGTTAGCCTTAACTCGATTCTAAAATATGCGGAATAAAAACTCTTTAAAAGAATTGAAATTTAGATGCCAAATGGATCATACCTCTGGCCATTGATGTTGCTTGAGTTTGACTAATTGTTGTAGAAGTTTTCCCAGTTCCACACTAGTTTTGCTTTCAGTATGGCACTTCCAAGCTCTTCTCACTTTGATTGATGGTGTAAGACTGAAGGGAATTGATTGAATTAAGAAAGCTTGGGTACCAAACAAAAGTCTTTATAGCCAAGCTTCCATCAAGCTTATGTTGGCTATGTGTTAACTGCTCCACATATTTAGTTAGAGAACCATAGATGGAGTAATGGACCATTCCAAAAGCTCCCAACAAGAAAACAGTTACATCGTGTTGGTCTTCGAATGAGCTGTGGCAGTTGAATACAGTTCCGGTTGGTTTCGGCAGTTCAATACGGTTAAGGAAAATACGGTTCCAGTTGGTCGAATGAGCTAATGGCGGTTCAATATGGTTAAGGGAGCTTACACAAATTACAAATGAAACATCTACCATGATTAACAAATCTCACAAAAATACTTGCAAAAAGAGAATCAAACAGGAAGACTTTCTTTAAAACCCACGTCCTCAATCGATTCCTCTGAGGGACGGCAAATAGATGCAAATCATAATCATTAATAACCCTTGACCCTGCAAACACTCTTAAAATGGAATATATATTGCATCCAATAACCTGGTTGTCTCAACAAAACCCATATCACGGTTTTCTGAAGATTCATTGACATTTGCCCAAAAACTTTGTTCGAAATATGTTTGAAAACCACTGTCGAAAACTTGGATGAGTTTGAACTTTTTCCATGGAATTATGATTAAGACTGACTTGATACTTGAGAGAACGAGGAACCTTAACTTCAGGCCTTCTAGCTTCTTACAAATGAATTCACCCGGTGGCCAAAATCCTGAAATGGAACCTGGCATTTAGAACGATGACCAAGACACATCAGTGTTTGATTAAACATTGGGTGAGTTAGAAAACCCAAACTACCCGACTATCCTCGATCTGCATGTGATATGGATGATCAGATGATGTTGTTTGAGTCCCTTTTAATTTCATCCTATCCAGACGCGTAGTGAAATGCGTTGGATCCTTGTTGGCCTGCAATGTGACTTGGTTGGATGGTCTTGACACTTGGCTTTAGGCTCACATATGACTTGGTCACATTGATAATTTGGAGACTTGGTTAAGACCAAGGATTTGGATAATATATCCCAAATTTTCACATATTAAATTAATTATTAAATCATTTAATAATTAATTTAATATTTTGATTATCATTTGGACAGGATTTCTTTGGCATTTTTGAACATAATTAAAGTGACGAAGAAATTGCACGACTTCACAATATTGAAATTTTGAAATAATAAGAGACTTTTAAAGGGTTGATGTAAGGATGTGAAGACTTAACAAAATTGATGGAAAATTCGAAGGTTTGTGGAAATGAGAATCTTAAGAAAAATAACTCAAGGTTTTCAAGGCTAGGAAGATTGAGATCAGTTTAATAAGATGTCATATTATTCTGCTTTATTTATTTTTGATTGTCATGTGTTTGATAATATTTCTCATTGAGAAAATTATTGTAAGGGTTTCATATCATTTTTACATAGGAATAATTAATAATTTGGGTCAAGGATATTACACTGGTATCGGAGCTAGTGATCTTTCAGCTTGTGATTGCATCAGAGCACTTTCCTTATCCAAAATAAAATAAAATAAAATTGCATAATTTGTTTGGAAGAAAAAGGGGGCGATGCATTTCAGGCTCATATATGAAACTTTCTGAGAAGAATTTGTCAAAACAAATTGAGTGTTTGAATTCCTCTCGGAAATATATCCAATTTAAAAATAAAACAACTGAAACAGAGTCTTGGAACTAAAGTTATCCTCACTTTAATTTCAACAGTTTTTTTAGGTTTTTTTCGGAAAAAGCCACGCAATTTATGGTGAGGGGAAACAGTGGGAAGCAAATTTGATTGTGTGCATACAATGGTTATTTTTCCATCTAGTAATTCCGAGGAAGAAATGGGGTGGAGGAAAACCCTCTAACAAATCACCGAAGAGGAAGTTAGAAGAAATACCATTAGAATCAGAAGTAGGAGCAGAAGGAAGCATGGGAAACCATGGTGAAGACAAAGTCCAACAATTGTTGAAATCTATGGTTGGAGGACGACTATAGATGACTTCTATACAACAAAGGAAAACACAACTCTTGACACAACTCATTCAAATCCAAGGAGGCTATAATGGGAATCAAATAGAGGGTAGTCAACAAAGTAGTAGGTCCTATAGGGAGAATAGAAAAATGCATATTCCAATATAGAGTGGGTCACTGACAGGTAGCATTAAAACACCAAGGCCATCATTACCGCAATTTATTAAGGAGTAGAAGGAAAAAGTTCCATAAAAATAGGACCAGGATAGTGATCCCCTTAAAGGTTACGAAGAGTACCCAGCCACACCAGAAGGTTTCCATGAAGCATTTTCTTTCCAAGACTATTACAATGTTAAATATAGGAACAAACCAAGGGAATGGAACAAAGTAATGCAGTACCAAAAAAAATATGATCTTATGCGCAGGGTGGGCAAGTTAACTATTCCCTCGTTCAATGGATCAACTAAGAGTTTAGCTAGCACTTGGGTGCAGAAGATGGACACTTACCTCCAACTCAGCCCAATGATCAAGGCAAAGGCAATCAAGATTTCCACCTTACATTTGGATGGGGAGTCTCATGAATGGTGGCATTAAGGGTTAGTCACCCTTGGACATGCTAACATTAAATCATATGTAGCATTCACCTAGAGGGTGATGGACAGGTTCGAAAGGAAGGATCCTGAAATTCATTTCATGGAATTGGCCCAATTGAGACAAACAGGTACACTGGAGGCATTTATCACAGAGTTTCAGAGGTTGGTTGTGAAGGTAACTGATATCTCAGAATAAAGGTTAGTGATTTTATTTACAGAGGAGCTAACTAAACCCTTGAAGGGTTGGATTAAGGCTTTTAGGCCACTCACATTATAGGATGCCATCAAGAAAAGTCAAGATATGGCAGACACAATGGTCAAAAAGGCCCCAATAAAGACCTTCATTCCTCAGAAGGGGAAGGAGACAAAGTTTCCCCAGCAAACATGGATAGGGAAAGACAGGTTTGACAAAGACACTCGAAGAGAGACTAGAAGAAGGAAACTATGCTTTATTTGGAAGGATCCATGGGAACCAGGTCACCGATGTATGGGTAAGGGAAAGGGCCATTATATTGAAGTATTATTTGATGAAGAAAATGAAGGTGAGGAGGAGAACCCGAATAGTCCAGATGAGGGTAAGAACAATGGTGAGGCACCACAGCTTGAAATTCCAGAACATGCACCATTACAAGAAGGGGTCAAGAAGGTGACCATAGCCACATTTCCAGGAGTCCCCGAGTACTATACGTTCCAAATCAAGGGCATTATGCAGGGACAAAGAGTTACAGTGTTGATTGATGGAGGGGCCACCCATAATTTCATATATGCAGTATTGGTTACTAGGAGACAAATTTCCACAGAGGAATTTGAGGGTTTTCAAGTAGTAATGGAATATGGGTAAAACATGATGTGTACATGGAGGATTAGAGGGTTCGATGTGACATTGGAAAACTACATGTTGATCGATGAATTTTATGTGGTAGAACTAGCATACACCAATGTGGTATTGGGAGTACAATGGCTATATTCCCTTGGAGACTTCAAAATGAATTATGTTAACTCCAACATCCAAGTGCCAATGTATGTTACCTCACCACCAATCCCTAACCCCCTTAAGTGATGTCATGCCTCTATGAGTGATGTTTTTCCTTTCCTAGGAAACATTTTTGGCATGTGGTGGCTAGGCTATGTCATCCAAGTAATCTTCAAGGAATTCCAAGTCTAATTTTCTCATCCGGCATGCGGGCCCTTTGCATCCAAACTATGGGATTTTAGCCCCATGGAAGCCCAAGCTAGGATTGTTCTCCCAAAACTGTCCACCAACTAGGTCTTGCAAAGACAAATGAGTATGCCCTCCAAGGATCTCAATTTATAGCATCATGATAAGTGAATCTAATCAATAAATGAGCCACCAAAGCATGTGCATCAAAGATCATTATATCAAACAATTAATTTCTTAAAGACACTATGTGACTTGTCAAGATTGAATATGGGAGGGTTGTTGAGGTGTCCTATTGGGTAGATCTTGATTTAGGTCAAGGAAAGTTTCCAAGAGATCCCTCTCTGAGCCATGTAAAGTGGGTGAAGTAGTTGGGGTCAAGCCTCAATGGGCATAGGTCTCATGACATACAAGGGGTCGTAGTGTCTCATTCATGGGTGCCTTTGTAGAGGGTGTGTGGTAACTTCATCCACAATGCACTTTTTTCAAGCCCATTGTTTGTCATTCTTTTATTCTTTCATAATTTGAAGGATAGGTTGAAGGTCACTGCCCTGGCGTGGTGACCAGATAATGGAAATGTCACCCACAAATACCTGGTGGAAATGAGAAGGTTGGATCATCATGAGACCCCCTTTCTCTTAGCCATGCAACTGAGAGCCATTACCCTGGTTTGGTGACCAGATGATGGAAATCTCATACCACTAGACATTCATGGACATGATAGGTCATCTCATGATGAGACATCCTATCCTTCAACTAACCTTTTAAGCATTATTCATTATATTGTGGGTCCCCTTTACTCAAAGATAAGTGTTCCACTGCTTTCTTGGATGATCCTTGGGTGAAGCATCTAGAAGATTTATACAATTATTTTATATTTTACCCAACATCAATCCCTTTGTGCCTTTATCTGTTTCTTTCCATAGAATGAGAGACAACCCCTTCTTGGGTTAATACACCCTAAAATCCCAAGAGATAGCGAAATGGAGGGGAAACATGATGGAAAGTGTTAAGTATGGCCGGGAACGGTATGATGGCTCTTTAAGGGAGTTCCTAGTAGAAAACCCATCCCCAAGGAAGACCACTTACTAGGGCACAATTTCAACCACCAAGGTGAAGTAGGGAAAAATGAATAATGTCCAAGCATATATCATGAAATATAGAGAAATCTAATATACAACATACTCAATTGCCTTAAATATTGAAATGATGCTCACCATAATAATTACTTGTACCTCATTGAACAAGGCCCACTACCTTCTAAAAGCCAATTGATGTGGTGGATACCATTTGGAAATATGTGACCATCTGTGGTGGTGAGAGGGGTTTCCAACAGTCCAAAAGGGTATTGTTGGTCATGTAGTCTCTCGGCACTCCATATATACAACCTAAGGGCCTCGAGACATAATCTCTTTAGTTATCCACAAAATGGGGATAAAAGGAGTAATAGAAAAGAAACATCAATTGTATTCAGCAAAAGGAGGTTCCCTTTATTGGACTGGGTAACATTGCTCTCAGCAACAACATGGAAATTGTTGCTTTATTTCTAGAGTGCTCTACACATTGGGATTGGCAAGAGTTGTTTACAATGTTACTGACTGATTTAACTAACATTATAAAAGAAATTAAGCAGTGACATGTTCCACTGGACTTACAAAGGTTGGTTATTAATGAACTGAATGACATAAATGACATGCTTATTATTTATTAGGAAACACCTCGCTCAACTAGACTAACGAGGGAAATTTACAATAGAAATTACTAACGAATATTGAATTGAGAGGCATATGCTACCAGATGACCTCCATGTTTAAGTACATACCCAATGATGAATTGAGAGGCATTTGTCTCAATCTCAAAGGGATGATTCATGTCTGAAAACCATAGAATAGGGGTTGAACACAAGGCGGTCTCCAATCTCATAAAATGGCACTCAACCTCTTTTGTCCACAAAAATTTTACACTATGTGATAGTTGATGCAAAGGTCGATCCAACTATGAGAAGTGGGAGACAAATTTCCTATGGAAATTGATTCCCCCCTTGAAACTTTTGATGTCATGCACATTTTATGGCATTCTCCATTGTGCCAATGCTTGTGTTAGAGAAGGATCTAGGTTCACACTTTGTGTATCAAATATGAACTCCAAGTATTGGATGGAAGTCTATCCAAATAAGGACTTATTTTCTTTCACCTGAAACTTATGTTTGTGGAACAACTCAAGGACTCTATGCGCATGCAACAAATGGTGTTTCCAAGAGTTACTAAATATAAAAATATCATCCAAATAAATGACAATGAACTTACCCAAGTTTGGTCAGAAGATGTTATTAATGAGCTGCATTAATGTGGTCGGTGCATTCGTCGGCCCAAATGGCATTACCATCCACTCAAAAATCCAAAATTTGGTCTTGAAAGTTGTCTTCCATGTGTCTACCACCTGCATGTGCACTTGATGATACCCTATTGTCAAGTCCATGTTAGTGAAGAAGAAATCCCCCTATAGGTGGTCCAACAAATCCTCAATCAGGGGTATGGGATATCGATTTTTACCAGTGGATTTATTGAGGGCATAGTAGTGAGTCACGAGGCACCACTCATAATTTTATTTCTTGGGAATAATAAAGGAATAATATGAACATGGAAATGATGAAGGTTTGATGTGGCCTTTCTCCATAAGTTGGTCGATTTGGCGTTTAATTTCATAATCTTCTCAAGGAGCGAGTAAGTATGAAGGGGAGTTGGGAAATGAGGCGCCTGGTATGAGTTCAATGGAATTACCAATAGAGAGAGACAAGGGTAGTCCCATGGTCAGTGTGAATAAATCGAAAAATTATTGGAGAAAGGGGACCATGTTGAGAGGCATAGGAATGGACAGATTATCTGGCTTAACTTGGCGAACTAGGAAAAAGGATATGCATTTATTTATATTGATTTTCTCAACTTCATCTTTGTGGGTAAGTGATAGGGTGGATTTAGGAGAAGAGGGTGTGATAAAATAGGTGTGCCTCTCAAGTTGCATATGGTATTGGTGATATTTGGCATGGTACACAACGTGTTGGGCCTGTTTCTAGGGAAGTTCGAGTAACAAATCTGCAAAATCCATAGAGGAGACATCACATGTGATTGTATCGTGAAACGATCCAATGGTGAAGGTGACCCACAACACCAAGAAGATATGAGAATAGGGCCTTTTTTTTGTACCCAACCAAGCTGGTATGGGCATGGGAGTAGTGGAGAGTTGGAGTTGTTGTGCCAGGTCCTATGAGACGAGGATATTTTGGATTTCATTGTCCATCATGAGGGTGGACAAATCATGCTTAATATGGAAATTATGGGTGAATAGTGGAACAATAGATGTGCATAGATAATTGGAAATCATTGATATGAGGGATGGGTCTACTTCAGTAGGATTATCGAGGAAGACAACTTTAGGAGTTACAGGGGATTCAGGAAGAGTAATCTCAACAAACAAAGTTTTGTTGGTGCGTAGATTCTTAAGTGAGAAAAAATCTATAGAAGAGTGTGAATTGGTCTTGTGGAAAGAACACCATGGTTCATTACGGGGTGAGGCAACAGAGGGTTGTGGGCTAGAGGATGGGATAATAGGATAATTACTAGGAGTAGAGGGTTCATCTCAAGCTTGAGGAGAACATAGTTGAGGTACCACCTTATGTTCCATGACTAAGGCTTGAACAGAAGCCTTGTCCAAGAAAGGAATTTTGAATGAATCTACTTCACAACAGATACTTAATAATAAACCAAAATTAAACTTGGAAATCAATGCCTCTTCTAGATCGGTGATGTGTAGCTAGATGTGTTGATTGCAAAAGATGTCAATATATCCCTAGATGGTTTGATTTTCTAGTTGGTGTAGATGCAACCATCTGGCAAGGAGATTTTGGTAATAACCCAGTGGGTAGAATCTCTCTTTGAGATCCTAACAGAGTCCATCCCATGTCACGATGTCTGTTTTCAGTGGCTCTATCAGGTTGGCTCTACTAGGTCACTTATGTTGATGACAAAGGAACATTTCTAAAGATTAGTGTCCCACCACTTTTTCACAATCCCTTCTAGTTGCATACTGGAAATATGAAGTTTCATGTTGTCAATCATCTTAGAACATGTACGGAAGCATGTGGAAATACTGTGAAGCCAAGAGTCGACAGTCTCACCATTCATTTCACCATAACACTTAGGTAATTGGAAGCATGTATCGATATACATTTGTATTGGAGCTTGAAATTGTTGCAGACAGAGCATCTCATAGAGAGCCATTGCTAAATATTGAATTGGAGTTATGACATTGGAAGAGGAATCCTCTATGGACAGATCTCTTCACAACGGCATAATTTTCATTAACCATAAATGTTGATCTATATTTGAATGCTCCGTTGAGAGTCACTTGCCTCCTGGGTGCACTAAGAATGCACTAGAAACTCTGAAGAGGGCATGTGGAGTATGATAGAAAAGGAATGTGATTAAATATATTGGGAAATGACACACTGGAATTCCTTAGGAGGGTGCATTAGAAGCCCTCAAGAGGGTGCATTGAAATTCCTAAGAAGGACATTGAGCTCTGACCAAAACATTTTTTTTGGTGGATGGACTCTCTTCTGAATCTCGTGGTTGAGTAGAAGATGGATTGGATCTAGGCTCTAATACCAATTGATTTGCAATTAAACCTACAAATTAAATGCAGTATTGAAAATATATTGAGAAACAATAATCTAAGATCGTTACCAAGTGGAAAACATGGAGAGAGGAATAGATAAAATGTTGGGAGTAACAACAAAATACCATCAACTGTATTCAGAAAAAAAAGGCACCCTTTACTAGACTCATTGACCTTGTTCTCAACAACAACAAGGAAATTGTTGCTTTATTTTTGGAGTGCTCTGCACTTGTACTGGAAAGAGCTATTTACATTGTTACTAACTGAAATAACTAACATTCTAACATAAATTAAGGAGCACCTTATTCCACTAGACTGACGAGGTATGGAAATTTACATTTGTGTGTTTTAGCTATTGTAATTGGGAGTGTTATAAGAACAATAGAATCCCTTGGTTCCATGGATATTTGCCTACACTGGGGTTTTCCCATGTAAATTTATTTTATTATCTCTCTTATTTGATATATCTACTTTCATTATTTTGATGTTTTCCATAGGATATTAGATAGGATAGATGTCGATAATATGTTTTAGATTAGATTAGAATTTGTGCAGAAGGTTTTCTAGGATCAGTGTAGGACGAATGAGGTGATCCCACCATAGGTATGTCTTAAGGATCCTCTGTTAATGTCATTTATCCTATTGAAGACATGGTCTCAAGTTTTAATGATCTGGATGGTGCTTTGATTCCTCCCCATTTCCCATTGATTGTTATAACCCTTGTCTCATTGGCATTGTTAAACTGTTCTATGAAATGGGTTTTTTCCCCGGAATCCAACGTTCTAAATTTGCACAAAAACATTATTTTTTGTTGTTTAAAATCCATTTATGAATTCATAAATGGATTCACCATGCTGACAAAACCCTTGTAGCACTCGTATTATATAGAAATAATCACTCAAATATGCATATCTAACAATTTCTCACTAGATTTCGGGAAAATGTCCCCAGAAAATATTGTCAGAAAATAGTCATTTTGTAGAATGTTTAGACTACGACTTGTCATATTTCCCTTATTGATGCTAGCGTTGAATTTTTTCATGTTGGTATGAAAGAAGAGTTGAAATCTTTCCCTCTGACCAGAAAGTAAAAGTGTGTAAAGGAGTTCTTTGGTCAACTCCAAAAGGTTGTGGGCCAAGATATAGATGTGGAAGATGTCATAAAATTCTATGGAACAACCTTGGTTGGAAAATTTGCAAAACATATATGAAGGAGGGCATATTGGCGCATTGGTTGGAAAACACTTTGAAGCCTAGTTTAGGTTAATCCCCTATATTCCATGTTCTTATTCAGGGTTGGATGATTTTTATTTTTCACTTGGATGTCAATTGTGACTCCATTCTGGTTAAGAACTAGTCATGGTCAACCTCTGGTTCAACTCTCTTGAAATGGGATCCTATCTTTGACCCAACTCAGAATCTAGTGTGGTAATGAAAGTTTGGGCCATTCTCCCTGGGATTCCACTCATTTTCTAGATGGAGAAGCAATTAGAAGCCATTGACAATTAAATTGGGACATTTTTCGTCTTTGGATCCAAGTTGGGTTTGTAAATCCGATTGTCAATGGGCATGGGTATAGGTGGAGGTAGATCTTAAATACGTTTTGGTCAGCAACATTGACCTAGTGTATTGTTCTCAAGCTTGGAAGCAATGTATGGATAAATGAAACCTCCCTTTCAGATGCTTTTCATGCCACAAGGTTGGTCATCTTCAGGCCAACTACATAAAAATATTTCCTCCTGGAAAGGCTCCGACTCATAGATGGGTGAAAAAATCAAGTTTATCTCAATCCTACGGCTTCCCTTCTTCGGTTCAGAACTCATAGGACCATGGGGTGGATTTGGACATCAACGATGTTGCATCCAAGGCATCTCTGAGTTATCCTTCAGGCTGTATTGGTAATTCATGTGATTCCCCCTCCTCTATTCAATTTTGTTCCCCTTATCCTCCTCTCCCCCTCCCTATGGTTTTTGTCTCTCCTTCATTTTCTTCTCCTAATATAGGCATATATGAGGCATGTCTTGGGTCTCTCATCCCTTCTCCCTTTTACTCGACCCCTTCATCCTCTTTTGGATATAATCCTTGTGCTCATTCTTCTTCTCCCCTTCCCCTTCCCCTCCCTCCTCCTCCCCCCCTAGATCCCCATGTTTTCCCTATAGGAAATATTATTGAATCTTTCTCCATGTAGGAAAAAGTTTTAAACCTTCCCCCTCCCCCAAAAAACGAGGATGCCCTTAGGCCTTAGACATCAAAAAAAGAATATTCTTCCTCCATGGTCGGTTTGGCCATGGATTCCTTGCAATAGAATCTGATTAGAAGAAAATATCTCCTCCTGAAATCCCAATAGAAAGCTATATAGGATATTTGGAAAGGTAAAAAGGACACTATATTCAGGGCCCTTGGAGCAGGACGAGTCCCTCATGATCATCCTCTATTCCCATGATCAAGGGGTTGGGGTGCCCAAATAAAGTTAGCCCTCAAACAACTTGTCATGAGCCATAATCCTAACATTTTCCTCATTCAGGAAATGATGTGTAGTGGTGCTTAGGCTAGGGAAACGGTGGAACCCTATCTTAGAGGTTGGTATTTGTGTGCACTAGACGTGGTGGTTCATTGAGGAGGACTACTATTCGGATGGAGCCCAACTTGCAAGTCCTTCTCTTTGTCAGTGGTAGCTACCTCAATATCAGTCTCTCTGGAATGAAAAGACATTGGGTGTAGAGTTAATGTGGTCAATATTTACGAGCCTTACATGGAAAAAATACACTTTTGGGGAAACCTAGTGGACTCAGGGGGTTTTATTGATCCATTTATTGTCGTTAGTGGAAATTTAAATTTCACGACTTATTTAATAGTGGTTTGGGGGTCAAACCCTTGGTTGGATCCACAAGGTGGGTTCTTCTAAAACATTTTGGAAAAGATCCGTCGTGTTGATATAGAACATATCAATATTCTACCTACTTGGAGGAATTTTAGAAAAAATGATGAAGTAATCTCCAAGCAACTCGAAAGGTTTCTAATGTCAGAGGATTTGATGGGAGCCAATTTTCTTTGGAAACCATGGGTCTCAGAAGGAGGTTCGTTGGATCACAACCCAATTCTGAATTCAATGTCTTCTATAGGTGAAGTGCCCCCTTATCCACTCAATTTCAATTCTTTGTAGTTGAAAGAGGAAGAATACCATAAGATGGTGACGGATAACTAGGTCCATCTTTCCTCTTCTTTAAATTCCTCATTTGTGGCTCGATTTGTTCATAATTTGTCCAAATTAAAAAATTCACAAAACAATGGATAAAATATCACGTGGAGAAAACCAAGGCCAAGTTAAAAGAAGTAGAAGAAACAATTGCACTAATCTATTCTGACATGGATGATGGGACCCTTGTTGGAAATATTGTTGTAATTGATGTCAAATACAGGGGGAGCCTACAAATGTCCAATATAAATATTACATGCCTACATATTTCCAAGATAAATATCTCCAGATGGAGACTGTTGAAAGTATTATTTTTGGATTTTTTTATGATAAGTTTGGATATCCTATCTTTGAAAGAATTTTTATTCTACATACCTAGCTCAAATTGGAGTACAATTTACATGGTTGGAAAGATTATTCCAATATATTTCTAATGATATATGATATTTCCTCTTACTCCCAAGGAATGAGAAGATATGATTTTTTCTATCTGACAACCCAGCGAAAAAGTTGAGGTCGGTTCAACCAGTATTTACAAGTCGACCCTGAAAGAGGGAACATAATTGCTATAAATACAAGATAGATTTTTGAATTTGTATCACAACTAAGAAAGGAATCAAGTTTGAGGTGCGCATAAGTGATATGAGGTGCGCTAAAGGAGATGAGGTGTTTTTCTAGGATCTAAATGTGTGTAAGAGAAGTCTAAGGAATTTTCTTGAGGTATTTCTTGTTCTCAAGGTGCGCTATGAAGGATTGAATGTCTGTGGTGTTACTGTGTGCATTGTTTTTAGGTTGTGATGTTGTCTTCAATGGATGTTTTCGTTAGTGGATGTTTCCATCAACATGTTTTATCGTCCGTGGATATTGTCGTTAGTGGATGTTTCCATCAGTGGATGTTGGTGTCAATGATTACATTATGGGAATGATGTTACGATACTTGCAAGGGTTTGAAGGATTGTCTGTGGAATGAAGTATACAGGTGAAGGAAAAAGTACTATGGGTATGAAGATCTTGGATTGGTGCCTACACATATCTTATTTAGTTGGTGCTCAATTGAGAAGATTGTTTTACCCATTAGGTTGGTGCCTACATCTTCTTGAGTTGGTGCGAAATTGAGGAGGTTAGTGTATCAAGTAGGTTGGTGCCTACTTCTTGATGAGTTGGTCTCAATTAAGGAGATTGGTGTTTCTAGTAGGTTGGTTCATCCATTATTTGTAAAATTAGGTTGGTTCCTACAGACATTTTTAAAGATAAGTTTATGGTTTTTTCCCGATTGGGTTTCCATATTAAACTTTGTTCATTGTGATTTGAGTTTATATGTGATTATTGTTTCTCATCTAATGAATGATTGACAAAAGGTTAAATAAATTAACAATTATCTTATATTGATTCACCCCCCCTCAATATAATAATAAGTTCAACAATTGGTATCAGAGCATGTTCCTTTAGAAACAGTCTAACCACTCGAAGGTAGATCTCGAGAGCACACATTGATTGTAAGGAAGGTCTCCCTACAAATAGAGCTCCTTTTTTTGATGGAACAAACTATGCATTATGGAGTATAATAATGAAGACATATCTGAAGGATCTTGAATTTGGTATTTGGGAATCATTCAAAACAGGCTATAGAGATGATGTTGGGAAGGAGTCAAGTGAAAACAATGAAAAAGTAATAGATGTCATCTTGAGTGGTCTATCAAATTTTGAGACTTTCAAGGTAATGAAGTGTACATCGGATAAACAAATTTGAGACAATATATAAAACATTTATGAAGACAGATATGGTGATTGTTCCATCTTTAAATCAGACACAAAAGAAGCTCAATTTGAGATAAATCTAAAAGGATGACCTGTAAAATACAAAGGTAATCCACCCATCAAATGCTTTAATTGTGGTAGAGTAGGACATTTTGTTTGTAAGTGTCTATATGCAGAAAGGGAAGATAGAGATGATGATGAAGAATCTCTCTCCATAACCATGGAAACAAAGCTTGTTGATCAGAAACAAAATCCATATTCAGAATTAGAAGATCTTGAAATAGAACGTGTTAGTGCCCTAGAAGAAATAGACTAGCTTGGGAAAAGGAATATAAATTTGAAGGAGAAATTGAAGAAACATGAAAATAAGGATCATGATCTTGAGGAAACAGAGAAGATAATTATCATCCTAAATATGCAGCTAGAAGAAGCAAAATGAATAGAAGAAGAAGAGAAAAGGCATCTCAAAGAAATGGAAGAAACATGTGATAAGTTAGACTCTGAATTTGTCTCATTAAAGGAGAAATTGAAGAATGAAAATACTTAGTTGAAGTTTGAAATGATAACTGGAACTTTAAATGAGATCCTTAGTTTCCAAAGGTAACCATTCATCAAGATTGGTATTGGCTGTGATGAGAATCCGAATATGTTGATATTATGGTAGTTGTGGGAGGTATTAACCTCCATGTGTAACCTTTGGCTAGAATATAATATTCTGGAAGCAAGATAAACCCTAAATAGATGTGTAAAAACCCTAGAAGACAAGCCAGCTCAATAAAATAAATAATATAAATTTATTAATTTCGAGAAAGATAAGTTGGCCCAAGTAGGTGATAAGAACTGTTGAAAATAGGAGGTTCTCTAGCTCATTTGTACACACACTTCACTCAATTTCTCAAGTATAGTGTAAGTTTGGAGTTGTATCTACAAGAATGGAAGGAGTATCTATTGGTGTGATTCTTTGTCTCTTTCTCTATTTTTATCTAGTCTAATATATGTTCCCTACCTTTTAGTATCTCTTGGCGGTATTCTTGGTGATATATACGTACTATTGATATAGATTCTTATTACACTTGTTTGAAAAATGAACTAACATCTCCTCTAGGAGATATATCTTGTTGTTCTCCAGGGAAGGTCACCTTGGTAATTCTATGATGACTACCATCCTTGTTACCATAGATATGTTCTTATAAAAATTCTATTGGAAATATTTTTTCTCTTGTTTTTCTTGTTCCGAGAATGTCACAGGCGATATCTCTGAGAATGAGCTATAGTGACAGTTGCAAACATGGATCAGATGACTCCATCTAGTGATGAGGTAAGTGATCTCACCAAGTACCAATTCTAAAGGAAGTGTGTAAATAAAAACAAGTTTTGGATTTGATACACTCATATGTGTGTGGACCAATGTCAACCTCCTCACTAAGCAGATAAATATCTTGAGGTTCGATAATGAAGGAGAATACACCTCCAAGGATCTCGTTTCCTTTTGTAAAGCAACTAGGATTAGGAGGGAGATAATTATCCAATATAATCTTCAACAGAATGGTGTGGGAGAAAGAAAGAAACAATCCATTGAAGAATATGTTAAGGCAATGATGAACAACCAGAATCCATCCATGTTTATATGGGGAGAAGGAGCTATTACAGTCGTATATGGTCAGAATAGAAGTCATCATCGTATATTGAAGAACATGACTCTAGAAGAATCTTTCTTTGGAAAGAAGACAAGTGTTGAACACTTGAGGATATTTGGTTTTCCTCTCTATATTCATGTTCCCAAGGAAAAAATAAATAAGTTGGAACCTTCAGGAAATAAGGGCATATTCATTGGATATAGTGAGTCATCAAAAGATTACAAAATCTATGTCCCAATTCAACAGAAGGTTGAAATCAACATAGATGTGAATTTTGATGAAACAATTGGCTTTAGGAAATCTATAGAAGATTCGATGGATCCGAACGATGAAGAAGAACATGAAGGTCCCAAGGAAGAAACTACATGTTCTCCATAACATCTCAATGCATAACCTTCCACCTTTGAAGAAGCAATCAAGAAGAAAGAATGGAAGGAAGATATAATGGAAGAATATAAATCCATCATGAAAAATGATGTATGGGAAATTATGCCTACACCTGAAGGAAAGTTTGTAGTCACTTAAAAATGAGTTTACAAGATAAAACATGCAGTAGATGGGATTATAGATAAATACAAGCCAAGATTCGTGGCTAGAGGGTTCTCCCGGAAGGAGGGAGAAGACTATGATAAGACGTTTTATCTAGTTTACATATGCATCTCTATTAGAGCCATCATATCTATTGCAACATCCATAGGTTGGATTTTACATCAGATGGATGTAAAGACCTCTTTTCTCAATGGATTAATTGAGGAAGAGGTAGACATAGAGAAACCTCAAAATTTTGAGGTACACCCGAGAGAATCCCGTGTATGAAGAAGTCCTTGTATGGACTCAAGCAAGTTCCAAGAGCTTGGTATGCATGAATTGATAGTTACTTGACGAGAATTGGATTTTCCAAGATCTATGTTTATCCATATTCTTATTACAAGGTTGTGAATGATGCACCCATGATCCTGCTACTATATGTTGATGACTTTTTTATGATAGGTGCAAAGATTATCATTATTCATTTTAAGAGGGATTTAGTCTCTGAATTCGATATGAAGGATCTTGGTCTCATGCATTATTATTTGGAACTAGAAGTATGGAAAAAGCGTGGTGAAATATTCCTGGGGCAAGGGAAGTATGTTCTAAAGATCCTTTAGAAGTTTGGGATGATGGATTGCAAATCCATGACAACTCTCATGGTAACAGATCAGAAGAAGATGAGATACTCTTGTTCCAATAGTTGATTGGATCATCGATGTATTTTGTGAATACCCAGTCAGGAATTTACTTTGTCATGAACATGTTGATCTAGTTCCAGGTGGAACCTAGACATGAGCATTAGATAGCTGCAAAGTACTTTTTGAGATATCTTTGTGGGACACTAAATTATGGTTTGAGGTATGCCTCAAACAATGATGTACAACTGCATGGATTTAATGATTCATATTGAATGGGGAGTGTAGATGAAAAAAATACTACTTCTAGTATATGTTTTAGTTTGGTCTCGGCTATGATATCATGGGACTGTAGGAAACAAAAGCCTGTTGCACTCAACACTACAGAATTAGAGTATATTTCAGCTTGTGATGCCTGTAAGGAAACAATATGGCTTTGTAAGATGATTTATGGACTATTTCATCAGGTGTTGAATATGACTGTGATATATTGTGATAATCATAGTTGTGTGAATCTTTCATAGAACCCCATGTTCCATGACAGGTCGAAGCACATTGAGATCAAGTACTATTTCATCCAAGATAAAGTCTATAAGGGAGAAGTGATTCTCCAGTACATCTGAACCAATGAGAAGACAATTGATATTTTGGCGAAGTCCAAGACAAATTTTCCATACTTGAGGGACAAGTTGGGACTTGTGGAGATAACTCCCTTGGTTGAAAGGGAGGTGGTGACTTCCTCGGTTAGGAGGGAGTGTTGATATATGGAATCAAGGATAATTAGTGTGTTAGTGGACAGACATTCTCTAGGTGGATAATGGTATAGGAAGAAGATATTGATGATGGACTGAAATTCTCCCTATGGAGAATGGTCCAGGTTGACATATTGTTGATGTACCATGGACAACTATTCTCCTGGGGAATTTCTCGGACAAGTAGAATGGTCCAGTACAATTGTTCTCTTGGGGATTTTCCCAATCAGGTAGAATGTTTTCTCTCCTTGAGTTCACAGTAGTGACTAGAGTGGGGAGATTGGTACATGACATACATTTTCCCAGAGTTCACAGTAGTGGCCAGAGGGGGAAAATGGTCCAGGAAAATCATTCTTCTAGGACGTATGTATGGATTATAAGAATGTTCCATATATCCCATGGTGTGGCTTTCAACATCTGGGAGAAAAATCATTCTTCTAGGATGTATTTATGGATTATAAGAATGGTCCTTGTAGCCCATGGCATGGATTTTCAACATCTATTGCGACAATCATCATTCTTGTGTCACATGCAGTGACCAGGATAGGAAGAATGGTTCCTATATCACTCTGTTGAGTGAGTGACTTATGTGAAACACTCTGTTGAGTGCACTAATTCTAGCACATGAACTATTTAGCATCATGCCCGATTACTCAAATGGAGTATGGCATCGAGAGATGGTGCAGACGATGATATGATTTGATGCCAGGAGATTGTTGTACTGCATGGTGATATATTGTGTAGCTATTAGTTGATTTTAGTGGAGACTGTGGGTCTTTGGATAGTAGATATGTATTATTGTGGTGGATGTGTTCCACGGGAAGTGATTGTGTATCACTAGATAGTAGTTGTGCACTACTAGGAGTGGTTTTGTACCACTGGATAGAAGTTGTGCACTACTATGGATCGACACCTTTGTAATTTTTTGGATGGCATTGTAGTAAATGTGTACTACTACCTGATTTCCATGGAGACTATCAGTAGTGTTGAAGGTGTTTCCTAGGCTGATGTGCAAACCCGTAGTGTTGGAGGTGATTTCCAGCTAGATGGATAGTGATGATGATGATCATGACTTGATCTTCATGATCATTAGATAGCCTCTGTGGCTATGATGATACTACATGTAGAATAGACACTGTGAGCCTTACCCATACCATGTGAAATGGATGGATGTGTTTGATACCATTACAGTTAATACCTCCCTAGCTAGGAGGGAGTGTTGATATTATGGTAGTTGTGAGAGGTATTAACCTCCATGTGTAACCTTTGGATAGAATAAAATATTCAGGAAGCAAGAGAAACTGTAAAAAGACGTGTAAAAACCCTAGAAGACAAGTCATCTCAGTAGAATAAATAATAAGAACCTCTATTTCTCATGGGTTTGCGAACAAAAACTACAATTCGTTTTCTCGTTTAATTGATTACAATATTGAATTCTATACGTGCATTAACTATGGGAACATAACACGTTACCATAGAAGTAGTATAGTCATACCTCCTAAATAAAACAAGGAAGAATATGTCCTTACCAAGCATAGAGAATAATACTCAAAGATTTGGAAAAGGAAGCAAAATCAGGAAATAGGGAGAGATGAAATTGATTTTTAAGAGAAAGGATGTGATAAAATAGATGAATATGATAGGGATATTTATTTTTTTGATTCTCACTCGAAACATGTACACCCCATTTATAGAAAAGGTAATGTTGGGACATTTCCTTGTGAAAATGGAAATTCAAGGTTACAATACTCGTTTGGAAAACAAAATTCATTTGATTGGTCCTTTTCAGAAAGGAATATGAAGTCAGAAATAGATTCAAATAAAGTCAATATTAAAGGTTCACCTTGTTTAGAATATCAAAGTATTGACTTTGGTGTGGAAGGTTTGATCAATAAAAACAATCAAATATAAGGATCGGTGTTGGATACTTGTAGTAGAAAAAACTTGGATATAATTATCGGTTAGAGATATACTTTTAATTACACGTTGGAGTTCTTGAAGGGAAGCATAATATCAGGGGGAGTAACCCTTTTCCATTGATTTCAAAGGGGGATAACTTGCAGACACAAGGAGAGTTGTTGACAAGGGGAGTATTATAGAATTGACTAAGGGTTGTCATCAATGACAAAGGGGAGTATTGTTGGAAATATTGTATTCATTGAGGTCAAATATAGGGGGATCCTACAAATGTCTAATATAATATTACAAGGATATAGATGGCCAAGATAAAGATTGGCAATATGAAGATTATTGAAAGTATTATTTTTGTAATTTTGATGATCGGTTTGGATACCCTATCTTTGAATTAATTTTAACCCTACATACCTATATCAAATGGGAGTACAAATTATATGGCTGGAAATATTATTTAGAGACCTTTCCAATGGTATATGTAATTCCCTGTAACTCTCTAGGAATGCGGAGATATGAATTTTTATATCTAACAATGCAACCAAAAAATTGAGGTTGGATCAATGAGCATTTACAAGTTGGACCTAAAAGAGGGGAAAAAATTATTATAAATATGTGATATATTTTCACATTTGTAGAGAAACCAAGCAAGGAATCAAGCTTGAGGTGCACGAAAGTGATATAATGTGCACTAAAGGTGATGGGGTGTCTTTCTGGGATCAAAAGGTGTGCAAGAGAAGTCAAGGGGATTTTATTGAGGTCTTTCTTTTTCTCAAGGTGAACTATGAAGGAATGAAGATCGGTGATGCTACCATGTGCATTATTTTGAGGTTGTGTTGTTTCCATCAGTGGATGTTGTCGTCAATGAATGTTGACATTAGAAAATGTTGTCATTAGTGGATGTTTCCATTAGTGGATGTTTTTGTCAGTGGATGTTGTTGTTGGTGGATGTTTTCGTCACTGGAGGTTGTCATTGTTGAGATTTGGGTACCAAGGAAAGTGTCCCCCTTGTGTTTGTGAGTCTCTAAACACAACGGGGGAGAGTATTACCCTCATTCTTGTACTTTATGTTATAATTCCACTTTGACTTTATTATCTTAAGTCTAAAGTGACTTTATTTACTTAAGTCATAAAGCGACATTAATTTCACTTAAATGTGAATTGAACATAAAGTAAACTATGGAAACTTAAGTGAGTTTATGATATCTAATCTCATCTATTCATATTGGAGAAAGGCTTAGATCTAATATGGGCCCTTGGTTCTCTAGGTTATCCTTGAGATTGGGATAAATTAGGAAAAGGAGGGAAAATGAGGCTCATTGTTCACTTGAGAGAGTTGAGTGAAGAGAAAATAGGAAGATATGGTTTGGAGAAGAGAGGTACACTTGGGAGAATAAAGGTGCAAGGCTTCACGGAGGGTGCACTAGCTTCATGAGTGCATTCATGGAGGAGAGGGGAACAAGATCATAAGGGACCATTAGTGATAAGCTAAGGGTGCAAGCTAGATTGGAGGAATTTTCTTGTGAGGAGGGCACACATGTGTGATAGAGGGAACATGAGGTCAAGAAAAGGGTGTAAATTTTGAGGGAGTCACACAAGAGAGTGTAGGGGTGCATTCTTTGTGAGGATGGGTGCACTTGAGGTTAAGTGCACAACAAGTAAACGAAGAAAGGGCACATCTAATTATTGGTAGCTTTATACAAGTGGGAAAGGCAAGGAAAAGGAAAAGGAAAGGCATATCAAAAGAAGAGGGCATGCTAAGGCAAAGGGTGCTTTGTTCAAAGGATAGCAGACACAAGTTAGAGGGACTCCATTGTAAGCTCGAAGAGAAGCTTGTCACTGTATCAGGTTCCTTGTGTATTTAATTGTTGTATTATTTTCTTTGTGATCTCCAATATATATCTATCTCTCTTATTGGTCTTCCCCATGGGGTTTTTTCCAGGGTCATGTTAACCAAAAAATCTTTTGTACATTTTTCATGGTTTGCTTAGTGTTTTTAGTTGTAGTTTGTTAAAGATCCTAAAGTTGTATCGATGTTTAATGCATGTCGAAGAAGGTTAAATTGGACAACAAAACTATACATCATTAAACCTTAAAACAAGAGGCACTAAAGAGAATCAAGTCAAAGCTTGAGGTAAGATTTCAGAGTAGGTAAATCACATCGAAAAAGTTTCCCATGCATCACACCGCAAATGGACAAAGTTTGTGGATTTGTGATATGGTCGAGATGAGATATTTTGGGTGGTATGAGATGTCCCATCAAAATTTAAATATCATACAGTATAGTGTGTATGTAAATTCTAACCTTGTACAATGTCTACTGTAAACAAATATTCATAAAAGAATAGAAAAGATACAATGGAAAATACAAACATTACACAGAGATTTTTCCCCTGGAAACCCAAACCGGGAAAACCAACATATATTATATTCATTCATTGTGTTACATTGTTTACAATACAATATACATATAGGAGCCAGTGACATCCAAAACCCTAACGCAATGACCTAGATTAGCCCAAAACCCTAATTCCTTAACCAAAAATAGAAAACCATCGGCAAAAACCATGTGCCGAAAAAAAAAACCTAAATACATGACATGTTTCCCGAGGTAGGTGTCACATTTCCCAAGGTAGGTGTCATGTTTCCGGACCCCCCTACGTGACTAACGCATACACTCAACCACTACTACTCGTGCAAAGAATATAACACACACCCAACAACGTATTGCATTGAAGATAAAATCATTGCAACAGATATCCATGCCACATAAAACAAGGACATCATCTTAGAAATATCATGTTTGGAGCCAAAATATAGTTTTCTCCATAATGGGAGTAGAAAAACTTAGAAGAAAGTGAAATTTTAGTGCTAGGTATGCAATGTGAATTCCTACAAAAGTGTATTTGATGGTCACTAGCCAATTTTGCTCCAAATATGTAGAAAATGAAAATTAATGGTTTTCAAAGAATAGGGTGGTACTACTTGACAGAGACCATGTTACTAATGAAAAGTTTAAAGTGATTCATGGAAGTGGGACTGATGAAATCCAATGGAGCATCTGGACATATTCCAAGGTATTTCAAATGGGGATGCAGAAACATACCAAAATCGATAATTTTGGGCCACTTTTTGGGGAATTTTGAGATATTCATAGAAGGAAAAGGGGCCCTAGATTGCAAATATGGAAAAATTTATATACTCGACATTCTACCTCCTCGGTAGTCTAGACAACTTTTTCTTACAAAGTTTTTTCCATTTTTTCTCCAATTGGGAGATAACATATTTTGCTAAAAATTCATCTCGAGAAAATGAAAAACAAAACAAAGTTCTCAAATCTAGAATGATGTAGAATTTGAAGGGAGAATCAAATTATTAATATGGAAGTTATTGTGTACTCAAAATTGGGAATAATATCATCACCCAATAAAAAATTTGTCTTGGTTTTCACTAGATCTTCTTCTACATGTGGTGTAAGTTGTCCTTTAAGATAGATTGCACTAGTGAGAAGAGAACAATTGAGTAAAAATGGCATCATTGTTATTCATAAATTAAGAGGAAGAAGGACCTGTGGCCTAATTAATGGATAAATTTACGATATTCATAATTTCTAATAGTAATTGTTGCATGCACATTTTGTAGAATTAAGGGTACAAAAAGAATAGATCAAGATCAATATGAGGACCAAAGATATGGAGGATGCCTCAGGATCTTACAACTATGAGGATGAAATCAAAGGGTTATATATCAACCTGAGAAATGTAGAAACATAGTCCAACAAACATATAAGTAGGGTGGAAACTATAGAGTTAGTTCATACAATCAATACCTTTTAGAATGAAGTGAAAAGCTACAAAGAAGATAATGAAAGGATGATAAGAGATGAGGAGGAGAAAAACAAATCAACACTCAGCTTCTACAAATTTTGAATAACTTGCAAAGATAAAAAGATAAGGGTTCTAGAACAAAATATTAAACTATTGTGAGACATGCACCAAGATTCAGATATCATGATAGGTGGGATGATCATAGGGGATGTTAACGCTCAATAAGTGTTGGTAGAAATCATCATTCACTAGAACATTCAACCAGAAGAGTGCATGAAGTTTTAGAATAAAAGAGAAAACCAAGTGTGTCCCCTTCTATAAATCAGAGGAAATCAGAGTTCAATATTTTGTAGGGATATATTAGGAATCTCAAGCCACTAATTTTTTATGGAAAGTACAGGAAGGGTGAAGATGTTGAAGCTTGGTTTTTGGGCATAAGAAAATATTTCTAGTTGCACAATTATTAATCAAATATGGAAGAAACGATTTCCATATATTATCCTCAAGGGAAACCTTCCTTGTGGTGGGACCAAATGAAGCAAGTCAAGCATATTGAGAAGATAATTTCTCGGAAACAATTCAAGAAATACTTCCAACAATAATACTTTTTAAATAATTTTTATGACAAGAATATGTAATAATTATTTGAGCTCAACCTAGGAAGCATGAATAGGGAAGAGTATGAGAGGAAATTCAAGGATCTTTTGAGATATGTGGATTTCATCAATGATGAAAAGGTGATAATTCAAAGGTGTTTGAATGGATTTTCATCATTCTACAAGGATATAATCTAGCTTGATGAGACTAAGACATTTAAGGAATCCATGAGGAAGGCCTATTATTTGTATGAGTATAACAAGGGGAGCTCATATTTTTAAAAATACTGAGATGATAAGAATAAAAACATTATGGATCAAATAAAGAAAGGATTTAATATGCCTTTCTTCATAAACAACTTTCAATCATATCGGCAAGGGAAGCCAACACAAGGTGGACCTAAGATAATAGATTCATTAAGAAAGATGCAAAGACAACAACATGATAGGGAGACCACATGTATAAATATTGTATGCACAAGGTATGTGGGAAGAGGACTATGCATACCATTAAAGAAGTAGCTATAGTAGAGGACATGGTAGGAGCATGCCAAGGATTTATGCATCCTTGGACAATAGACAAATAGACTATCAATCATGCATGATTGAGGTGGAAGGTAATATTGATAATCATCCCATATCTATTTTGATTGATTTTGTAGATATCCATAGCTATATTGACACTAATTTGGTTGAAATATTTAAATTGAAAATATGTAATCATGAAAAACCTTTGTTGGTTCAGCTAGCCACTAGAACCAAAAGAAGAATCAATGATCTTGTCATATTGCCTAATGAACATGAATAGAGTCAACACTAAAGATGATTTAAACATCATACCACTTGGTTCATATGACTTCTTGATTGGTATGGATTGGTTGGATAACCATCATGATGTCCTAGACTGCTACACCAGGGATTTCACATGCCTTGATGATGAAGGGAATTTTAGGATAGTTCAAGGTATTCCAAGACCTATAATTGTTAGATAGATTTAAGCATTACAGCTGAAAATAATTTTTAATAAAGGATTCCAAATATATGCAACACATATGGAAGAGCCAACCAAGGATAAGGTGCCAAGTATTGAATATTATCTAATATTGAAGAAGTATGAACATGTGTTTGGATAATTGCAAGGATTTACACCAAAGAGAGACATTGAATTCTCTGTTGATTTGATTCCTAAAGCTACCGTAGTGTCCAAGACTCCCAATAAAATGAGCACAATAGAACTGAAATAGTTTTAGTTGCAGCTACAAGAGTTTTTGAAGAAGGGTTACATGTTCCCGAGTGTTTCACCTTGGTGTGTCCCAATGTTACTTATGAAGAAAAAACATAACTCTAAGGTTGTGTATGGACTTGAAATAGTTGAATAAGGTTATTGTACAAAACAAGTACCCGCTACTGAGGATCAATGCTATTTTTTATTATCTAAAAGGAGAAAATATATTTTTCAAGATTGACACATGGTCAACTTACCATCAGGTGAGAATAAGAGAGGAATATACTAACCAAACAACCTTTTGAAAAAGGTATGGATATTATGATTTTGTGGTGGTTTTATTTGGGTTCATAAATGCATCATATACTTTTGTGTGTCTAATGAATGGAGTGTTCAAACATTACCTAGACAAAATTTGTATTGTCACTTCTTAGATGATATTGTTATGTAATCCAACATAGGGGAGGAGAATGAAAAACACTTGAGGATGGTGCTACAAGTGTTGAGAGAGAAATAATTGTATGCCAAGTTGAGCAAGTGCCTTTTCTATCAAATACAAATCCACTATTTGGGCCACATTGTCTTAGAGGAGGGAATGGTAGTGGATCTAGAGAAGATTGAAGCAATGAAAGGATGAACTAAATGAAGAAACATTTTAGAAGTAAGATCATTTATGCAACTATATGGTTACTATACGAGGTCCATTGAAGGCGTATCCAATATTTCACATCGAGTCACTTCACTATAAAAGAAGTAAATAAAATTTGAATGGACTACCAAATGTGAAGAAAGTTTCCAACACTTGAAATAATTATTATCCAATGCACATATTTTAAATATTGCATATCCATATGAGGATTTGTTTGTGAGCACAGATACATGTAAGGAAGGAATTGGTGGATTCCTTAACCAAAACAGGCATGTCATTTTCTATGAATCAAGTCTAACTCAAAGAGCATGAAAGAAATTATGTGACCCATGACTTGGAGCTTGAAGCTATTGTTCATGCATTGAAGATGTGGAAGCATTATCTCATGGAAGAAAATTTTAACTGAGGACATACCACAATTGTTTGAAACACTTATTTGAACATCCAACACCAAATGCCAGAAAAAATAGATGGATGGAATTTTGCAGTTAATATGAATTTGACATCAAACACATCAAGGGAAGATAGAGTAAAGTGGTTGATGAAGTTAGCAGGAGGATGCATGAAATGCATTTTATAACCATTAATGCGCATACATATAAAATTTAAAAAGTAGAATTTTGAAAGAAATAGCACCTCACTAACATTATGTGTAGGTTAAAGAAGGCCTACAACAAATTAATGTACAACTAAAATTTATGGACTATAGGTTGGAAAGGAATAAATTCACTTGTATGGAAACAAAAAATTATGTGCCTAGTTCTTAAGGCTCGAGGGATTTGGTAGTGAAAGACATGCATAATGTGTCATACATGAGAAACCTAGGGTGCCATAAAATAATTGAAGCTATAAGATGCCAATATTTTTTCCTAGAATGAAGAAAGATGTGCCTAATTATATAGCCAAATGCATGGAGTGTCAGAAGGTAAAGGTTGAGCACTAACATCCAACGAGACTGCTACAACTGTTTCCCATTCTTGAATGGAAATGAGAAGTGGTGACTATAAATTTCATTACGAAGCTGTCCACGAAAACAAGGAAACATCATTCCATGATGGTAGTGGTGGACAAGCTTACAAAGGTTACTCATTTTATTCCAGTGAAGATGACTCATAAGGAATCTAACATTCGAGATATTTATATGAAAGAAATTGGTAGGTTGCAAGGTGTGCCTAAGGAAATAGTGTTTGAAAGAGATCCCATTCTCACTTCCAAATTTTGTAAATGGGTGTTTAAATAATTTCAAACAAACATAAACTTCATCACAACATGTACCATCCAAAGTCAGATGGATAGACATAGAGGGTCAACCAAATAATTGAAGATATTATTATAATGTATGTCATGGAAAATCCTTCCAGGTGGTAATACTATCTTTACTTGGTTGATTTTTCTTATAATAACGGGTATTAGGCATCCTTGAATATGAGATTGTTTGAAGCCTTGTATAGTACAAAATGAAACAAGGTAGTGAGGTTGGATAATGCAACAAACAAAGTTATTATTGGGCTGGAACTGCTAAGGGAAATGGAAGAGTAGATGGTAAAGATTGAGGAAAATTTAAGGGTTGCATAGGACATGAAAAAGAGGTATGTTAACAAAGGCAGAACAAGTAGGGAATTCAAAGTGGGAAATCATGATTTTTTTAAAGTAAAATCTATAAGGAGCTCACTAAGATTGAGAAGCTACCGAAAATTGGTAGCAAGATACTATGGGTCATTTGAAGTTCTAGAAAGAATATGTATAGTTGCATACATACTCACATTTTATGCATCCATTATAATTCATAATGTGTGTTATGCGTATTTATTGAACAAGTTAGTTCTTGATCCTAACCACATGATTGATTGGACTGCGATCTAGGTGGATCACGAAGGGGACTTTCTAGTGGAGCTAGAGTGCATCCTAGATTGAAAATTCAAAGTTCTCAGGAACTGAACCATTATCCTGGTAAAGATCCAATGGACCTACTATGGTCATGAATATGCCACATGGGATCACAAGGAGTCCATGTGGGAGTAGTACCCACAACGTTTTGCAGATTTTGAACAAATTTGAATGTACATTTGTATATAAGTGTACACAGACTCCATTTTTGGTAGCTAGAGTTCCTAGAACCACAGCTCTAAAAAAATAAATCCGACACATACCAGATCCCTGAAAGGGAAGTGGGATAGCTTGAGAGACTGTGATGCAGAGAAGGGGGTACACATCCTTGAGTTTTCAATTTGAGGGTTCAATTTGAGGGGACCAAGAGATTGTTGGTTGGAATTTTTGTATGAATCATTAAATTACAAATTTATAAGTACAGTGATGTAAAAAATTGTATGTGCCAAGGACAATGAAAAATGTAGGGGGAGAGAATGTGACACAAGGACAATGCAAAATGTAGGGGGAGGGACTATGACACCCCAATTTTTAATCCTTGCATTGGGGATGTATATTTGTAAATAATGTGTATGGTCATGGTTAAGCAAGGTAATATGTAAACATTGTACATTGAAAATAATAAAATAAAAATACATCTTCGGCTGCAAGAAAATAAGGATAGAGTCATGGGGGGCTAAGCTTCCACAAGAGAGAGGGGGATAAAGGGGGTCAAAGGGGAAATTTTGAATGTGTAATAAACCCAAGTCATTTTTACAAACTCTTTTATTATTAATATTTACCTCATTTGACTTATCAAATCAATCATTAGATGCATGTAAGGGGTTGGTGGAAAAATTTATGTTACCTAGTTATTAAACAATGGCGTTGGATGTTCTACCTTTTGGGTTTTGGCTATGTAAATTTGGACAAAATGGCTATTTTTTGTTGTTTAAATTGCATTTTTGAATGCATAAATGAATTCAGGCTGATGAAAAATCCTTGGGGCACTTGGATTATACAAACTTAGCCACTCAAAACCATACTCGTATTATACAAACTTAGTCACTCAAATCTGTAGATCCAACCATTCTCAAATTATACAAACTTAGCCACTCAAATCTGAAGATCCAACCATTCACCACTCAAATCTGAAGATCCAACCATTCACCACCAGATTTCGTGCAAAATCAAACATAAAAAAGTTGCTGAAAAACCTCCAGAAGGTAGAACGTTCAGACTAATCATTAAAGAATGGGTTACGTACACTCATGTAAAGAGGTTGTAAAAATGGGAATTTATAATTTATTTTAAATATTATATTTAAAGCTATGAAAGGTATCCAAAAAAATTTAAATATATTACTTTTAAAAAATAACTATTCACTAACCACTATCTTACAATGCCAACCGACACTTTTGTTCATAATTTCCATGTCCATGCAAATAATACTAATAGGTTTTAGGGTTCGATGTTTCTAATAGTTTTTAGGGTTCGATGTTTCTTTGATCTGATTTCACCCGTTCTTGGTTTCTGAAGAAACGGAGCTCGCGGAGGACATCAATTTCGCATCTGATTCTGCAGAAATTCTGGACTCTGCCGGAGATTTGTAGAAATGGTTAAGGAAACAGGTTACTACGACGTGCTAGGAATCAGTCACGCGGCGACTGAAGCAGAGGTCAAGAAAGCTTATTACGTGAAGGCTAGGCAAGTTCATCCTGATAAAAATCCAAATGATCCTCAAGCGGCAGAAAAATTTCAGGTATTGGGAGAAGCTTATCAAGTTCTCAGCGATCCAGCACAGCGGGCATCATATGACGCACATGGAAAAGCAGGTGTATCAACCGAAATTATGATAGACCCAGCAGCAATGTTTGCTATGCTGTTTGGAAGCGACTTATTTGAACACTATATTGGCCAGCTTGCAATGGCTTCAATAACTTCTTTCCAGATGTTTACTGAAGATGAACTGATAGATACCGAGAAACTACGAGAGAAGATGAAGGCTGTCCAAAAGGAAAGAGAAGAAAAACTTGCACAGATTTTGAAAGATCGTCTTAATCAGTATGTACAAGGTGACAAAGAAGGGTTTATACAACGAGCTAAATCTGAGGTTCAACGGCTCAACAGTGCATCTTCTGGAAGCAATATTCTGCAGACAGTTGGTTACATATATGCAAGACAAGCGGCAAAGGAACTTGGAAAAAACCCCATATATTTGGGTGTGCCTTTTATAGTTGAATGGTTCAGAAACATAGGGCATTCTATAAAATCTCAAGTTACAGCAGTAACAGGTGTTTTTGCACTACTACAGTTACAAGAAGAAATGAACCAGCCCCTGACTACAGAGGGGAATTATTCTGAAGCTGATTTGGAAACCAAATACAAAGAATTGATTATTAACTCACTTTGGAAACTAAATGTGCCTGATATTGAAGGCACCCTTTCACATGTGTGCCAGATGGTCTTGCAAGATAACAGTGCCAACAAAGAAGACCTTCGAGCTCGTGCGAAGGGTTTGAAAACTCTGGGAACGATTTTCCAATCTGCGAAACTACAAAATGAAGATCGAATTACAGAAAAAGACACTGCTCCTAGGTTGGATAAGGAAGAAGGCAGCAATGATGCAAGCTCTCCCGATTCATTACCAAAGACTCCTCCCAGCACGACTCCACTTCCCTCTGAGAACTCTGGAAATGGATTCTGGTTCCGTCGATCAATGGATACTATTTTGCGGTTTTGTAACGATCTTCCAAGAAAGATTTTTTCCACTTGTTTTGAAGTTTCAGCAAAATGATTTTAATCTTTGTTAATTGCTGGACGCAAAGTGTACTGTATGTATGTAGAGCGCCCGCGAAGCCCACTGAAGCACTTAATGCATACCTTAAACACCTAAGCTTAAGCGTTGCTTTGACAACCGGGTGGTTTAACTGTAGCGAGGGGATTTGCCATTGTAAATAAATGCACTGTAAATATATTTCCCATGTTCAAAAATCGCGTTGTAACTGAGAAATTCTTACTAATAACTACAGCAAGATAGTCGTTACAAAACTCTATAATATCCTAATTTGATAGTCGTTACAAAGCTCAATAATATCCTAATTGACTTTCATCAATGTGTCTGTGGTGTTATTGTGTTTATGTGATTACATTGAAATAATTATGTTCATTGAATTAATTATGTTCATGGACAGGTTAAGGAAAATCCACTTTTATAATCATTAAGAACATGGCTTAGGATTAGAAATCATATTGGTATCATGTTGAAGTTTCTAATTTTGGGGTTATTTGTGAATAATGAGTAGATCAAGAAAGTTGCAAGAATCATTAAGAACCTGGCTTAGGATTACAAATCATGTTGGTATCACGTTGAAGTTTCTAATCTTAGGAGTTATTTTTGAATAATGAGTAGATCAAGAAAGTTGCAGGAATCATTAAAAACATGGCTTAGGATTAGAAATCATATTGGTATCACGTTGAAGTTTTTAATCTTGGGGGTTATTTGTGAATAATAAGTAGATCAAGAAAGTTGCAAGAATCATCAAGAACATGGCTTAAGATTACAAATCATATTGGTATCACATTGAAGTTTCCAATCTTGGAGATTATTTGTGAATAATGAGTAGATCAAGAAAGTTGCAAAAAGGTAAAGACTTAGTTCCCATAAACTTTGAAATTGTTACAAGATGAGGAAGAAAACCCAATCTAAATGACATAAACCAATTAGATCGAGTATAGGGTATCCCATTTGGAGAATGTGATGGCTCAAATGGTTGTGGATATGGTTCAAGAAATAATTGATATGAACCTTGTTTTCATTAACTTAGTTACCACTTTTGTGTTAGATGCCTTGAAGTTGAATCAATGGTTGCAATATCAAAAAAATTGTTCTAGTGCACATAAGGTTAGAGGAACACAAATAATTTATTTTAATCATTCAAAGTTATAAAGTAACGTTTTCACAGGGTGAATAAGTTGTGCCATGAACCACTTGTGACAACATGTGAAGTGTTTAAGGATATAATTAAGTCATAGTTTACCCTATTGATTATGATTAAGTCGTTACAAATCTCTATAATATCCTAATTTGATAGTAGTTACAAATATCAATAATATCCTAATGGACTTTCATCAATGTGTTTATTGTGTTATTGTGTTTATGTGATTACATTGGATTAATTATGTTCATGGACAGGTTAAGGAAAATCCACTTTTGTTAAGCACATTGTTTTACTAAATCTTTTCTCTTTATAGTTTATTTTATTTGACAATAATATCTATGTTAGTGAATCATTAAGAACATGTTAGGATTACAAATCATATTGGTATCACGTTGAATCTTGGGGGTTATTTGTCAATAATGAGTAGATCAAGAAAGTTGCAAGAATCATTAAGAACATGGTTTAGGATTACAAATCATATTGAGATCACGTTGAAGTTTCTAATCTTGGGGTTATTTGTGAATAATGAGTAGATTAAGAAAGTCGCCAGAAAGATGAGAGTTAGTTCCAAATAAACCTCGGAGAGTTAGTTCCCATATACCTTGAAATTGGTACAAGATGAGGAGTTAATTCCCATATACCTTGAAATTGGTACAAGATGAGGAAGAAAACTCAATCAAGATACCATAAACCAATGAGACCTAGTATAGGGTAACCCATTTGAAGAATGTGACCGGCTCAAATGGTTGTGCATATGGTTCAAGAAATAATTGATATGAACCTTGTTTTCATTAACTTGGTTACCACTTTTGAATAGGATAAGAATAAAAAAAAGGCAAGTTTCAAATAAAATGAAGAAGATGGAAGTGAGAAAGTACCTAAGCTAGAGAAACTAGAGAAGGAGGCATGAGAATGCAACAAGACTCAAACACCATTTAAAGTAGATGAAAATATTGACCTTCACCATATGCATGTGTTAGATGCTTTGAAGTTGAATCAATGATTGCAATATCAAAAGCATTGTTTTAGTGTGCATAAGGTTAGAGGAGCACAAAGAATTTATTTTACCCTATAGATTAAGATTAAGTCATAGTTGAATTTATCAAAAACAGAAACAATAACATTTTAATCATGCTACCATTAAGAACCAATGAAAAATGACCATGATTAAGATGTATACCCACGTGATTCGCATGATGCAGGAATATTTTGAGATATGTCTCCCACAATTATGCTAGCATGACCTAGACTTTTTTTTAGTACAACTCCTATGGGAATATTACTCTTGGCTTATTATTATTGCAACGACATAATCTTCAATTCCTTTTGGATGCAAATATGTAGGAATTTCACTCGCTAACTACAAAAGATAGCATTTGCATGGTCGTAGAGATAGAGTGTTAGGCTCTATATCTCTATAATATAATTTTGGGTCCAATAGTAGTACTCATCCCAAAACACTAACTAAGGAGGCTCAACCATGCCCTTAGCTATATGACCCGACTACCCAAATATTAGAAAGTGATTTCCTTGATTGTTGTTCTCAGTGTACAATAGAAACAAGACAATTGATTGATTGATTTAGAGATAGTTTTAGGCATACCTAGGGTAATTTCAATATACCCAAAGGTATGTGGAAGATATATTTTGTATCTAGGTGTTTTTTTATGCAATACTACTTGAAGGGGTACCAACATGGGTTACAAGGGTTTCCAAAATTGTGATTCAACTTGTATTTATTGTGTTTATTCTTCACCAACGATATATTTACCCTTTGAATGAAAAATGGTTGTGATATTTAAATATGCTATAATATGTCTCTACCTTAAAAAATTATATTAAAATTTGCAGGCAAGTGGGCTTAGGAAAAAGCTTTGATACCACTTGTAGTGTTCCTTAACCCTTGAAAATTAAAACTCAATAGGTATACAAATAATATAATAGCATATCACCTAGAAATAAGAGATAATAAGATGAAATATGTAAATATACCCTTATATGTTGATCATGAAAATAATAATACAATGTTCAATTGCCTCTTAAGATGGAGTGACCTTTCTTTAAGGAGAGCACTTAATACACAAAACAAGGTAAACATTTGATAGTCTCATATATCTTTAAATAGATTTTACATAGAAAAACCCTAATGACTTGTGGTCCCTTCACTAATGTGTATGAAATACCTAGTGGACCTTATACACTGGACCCTTTTACATTAAATAACTATCCACTATTATGCAATGGGCCTTATTCAAATAGGATGGCCACAATAGCCTAAAGTAGGAAGGTTACAGTAGGACACTAACAAGTGAGGACCTTTATTCATAACTATATATTGGTGCACACTAAATCCAATGAAGATTTTCTCATATGAGAACATTGTCATGTTATCGTCTATTGCATGTTGTAATGGTTTAACCTCTATTCATTTGGTAATGTAGTCAATGCAAACTAAGATACTATTTTTAATTAGAAGGGGGATCTATAGGTCCAACAAAATCCAAACCCCAAACCCCAAATTTCAAAAGTCACCATCTCCATTTATAGTTGTAATGGAATCTCTCTAATTAAGTAGGTTTACCCACGCACTAGAATTCATCACACTAGACAAGATACTCTCTAACATCCTTGTGTAATGTTCACCAATATTATCCCTTGTAATAGACTTATGGGAATACTTATTTATAGAAAATTTATTGTCACAAGGTTCATAATCTCTAATAATTTCATATACACCATCCTCTCACACACAATGGTTTATCACATTATCAAGGCATGTTTTGAAAAGATATATATTGATCCATGTACTAGAAACACTATGTCGAATAAAATTGTGACATTCTCTATGGGATACGTGTTATGAAAACATTTCTTTAGATAATTAATTAGAAATATCCACAAACTATGGGGTTTCATATTACATTTTAAATGGGTGCCAGTATAGAAAAGATTCATGTGTTGAATGAAAACACATTTTCATAATACTACTTATCAAATATAGTTAAATCGAATTTTCATATTACATTTTAAATAGGTGCCACTATAGAAAAGATTCATGTGTTGAATGAAAACACATTTTCATAACCCTACTTATCAAATATAGTTAAATCGAATTCTCGAAGTAGTAATAAAAAATAAATAATTTGGAAATTCAAAATAAATTTATTCATTAAATACCTACTAGTTGAATGATTTGTATGTATGAACATGAGATATTCAATGACATATTCACTAAATTTATTGATGGCAAACACTACCACATTAAATTATTATTTTATAACTATAAAATTTAATTCCACACCTAAGATAATATATGTTTCTCGATCTCTTTTGCTTCCAAGGTCTTTTTAAAAGACATGGAAGATTATTATTTTATAACTATAAAATTTAATTCCACACCTAATATATTTTTATCAATAAAATATATAATATATGTTTCTTGATCTCCTTTGCTCCCAAGGCCTTTTTAAAAGACATGGAAAGGAAAATTCTAGTATAAAGTAGATCATATATGTTTCTTGATCTCCTTTGCTCCCAAGGCCTTTTTTAAAGACATGGAAAGGAAAATTCTAGTATAGCCTCATATGACTTATTCTAAAATCCACTTTTCTTTTAATGCTTCAAATGTATAATGAACTACTTGTAAATTTTCTTCAAATATATAATGAACTACTTGTAAATCTAGGATAAGAAATAATGTAGTAAGTGTCTCTACTTTTTATCAAATATATAATGAACTATTTGTAAATCTAGGATAAGAAATAATGTGGTAAGTGTCTCTAGTTTTTATCAAATATAGTTAAGTTACAAATGATGCAATATAGGTAGGGTCAACATCAACATCAATGCTAGTTGAGGATAACTAATGTTAGCTGAGGATAAGTATTGTCCCAAAACTATCATCTTGATTGTTATCATTTAACATTTTTCATTACTAAGGGAAATATTCATATATTGAAATCTTTGAAAAACATTATTAAATTGGTAAATAGTTTTAAAATAATTTCCATAAATAATTAAACCTTCCATCAACATAATGATGATTTAGGTCGAAGAAAATGCTTAAAACAATTCAATGAAAAGTTTCAAGTGCATTACACAGCCTTGAGGGTAAGAATTGATAATAAAAAAAGGTATCCTTGTGTAAGTAAATGTTGATTTGTTTTGGTGTTTAGGATCTGATTGTATTTTCTTGTAGCTACTAATACCATCTTGGAAAGAAAAGTTCTTCTTCCCTACCAATGCCACCAAAACTTGATCAATGAATGGAAGGGGAAAGTTTTCCAAGTGACCTTATTGAGCTCTCAATAGTTAATACAATGTCTCAATCCATCCCTCACCCCCCCCTTGCACCCCCTTTTTAAGGAAAAACGACTATCTCACTTACTATCAAATATATGATATATGAATTCTACACCAAGTTGTTTCTGCAGTACAATGTAATTAAGAGAAAGATTCCTTCTTCTTTGGGGTTGTCTTTTTAGTTTGAAATAATAACAAGTGAAAATATGATGGGTGTAGACTTTGGGATGTGTATCTTTTAATATGTTTTTATATTCCCAAGAAAAATTCGAGATATGAGTTTGCACAAAGGTAACCAATTCTTGTTGTTTCTTGGGAAGGAATTAATGGTTGATAATGAGAGTTTTCTTATGTATAATTTCTATATCTTGAAAATATGGTTTTTTTACTCCTATATCAAATAGGTTTGTTTGGGAAGAAGGGATAATGAATTATTTGCTAAGGTTTAATTACCGTTTTATAAATGTTTGACTATTTACATATATGTATTCAATCTCTTCTAATGGATCCAAACACACACAAAAATGAGTTCCTAGAGGATACAAGGGCATGCATAAGATAATGATGGTCTCTCATGAAACATTAGTATAAATTTAAACATGGAAAAGCAAAAATATTTTAACTTGGAGGGATTATTCAAGGTACTTTTACAATGAATTTGGATATGGTGTAAAAATATGAAATGTAGGAAATTAAATTAACTTTATGTATATATAATTTTTATTTATAGAAATTGTGAATAACTATGTAGAAAAAATAAAAATTCTCATAGTGGTATCTTAGTTTTCAAGCCAAATATAAGGTATATGTCTATCATAGTGCAGGTGTTGAGTACCTTAATGATGAATTCAAAAAAAAAATTGTATAATTGTAGATAACCCATTGTTCTAGTTTATTGTATTTTTTTTTTTTAATTTATAATATTATTTTTATATTCTTTGAAAAATTATGAAAGTAAATATATCCTTCAAATTGTGCCTTCCATTAGTGTAAGCTACGAGGGTATTAACACTATCAAATAATTTTTTTTAGATTGTAGATATGAATCTCTTCTAGCACAATGTATAACGTATTTTAAAAATGGTTAAGTTGATAAAAACTTATAGCAGAAATAAAAGAGGTATGTATTTTAGGATTCTAATATATGTCAAGACAAAAATAGATTAAAAATAGTAAACAATATATATATTTTTAAAATTTATATATTTGGGATCTTCATAGCCAACTCTATATGTGTCTGTATTTTCATTGATAACATATTTGTGTAGCATATAAAAAATAACATAAAAATGGAGATATAGAGAGGTATTCATAAAAATAAAAGGTTTTTATGTATTTGGAGACCAAACCACCAGGTTTTTAATCCTGAACCTAAATCTGAGGCAACTAACTCAGCATACACGTAAGCTAGATTTCCCATTCCCACCACCAAAAAAATTGAATTAGAATTAACCCACACATGCTCCTAATAATGTTCACATGATCCAAGAATGCTCATGTGTTTATGGAATGTGGGCACACTCTTATGCCTTTTTTCCTATTTGTTTCCTTGTCTCTCTTTCCCACCCTTGCTCTCCCCTACCCATCTACCCTTCACCCTCTCTCTCTCTCTCTCTCTCTCTCTCTCTCTCTCTCTCTTTTGCTTCTACCCCTCTCTCTTCACTTTGTATCCCCCTCCTCTCCTCTCTCCCCTACCCATATACCCTTCACCTTATCTCCTCTCCTAACTCCTTCATCCTATCCACCCCTTCCCTCTGGTCATCTTTCCCTCCTCTCTATACCCACCCCTCTCTCTCTCTCTCTCACTCCTGCATCTACCCCTATATCACCCTCTATATGTATCCCCATTAGTCTCTCTCCCCCACTCTTGCCCCCTTTATCTATTTACCTCTCTCTACCTCCATTCCCTCTCTCTCCCCCTTCCTCTCACTCTCTCTCGACCCCTTCTTTGTCTCCCTTTCTTCCTCTCACACTCACTCTATCCATTTATATGCTTCTCTCTCTCTCCACTCTATCTCACTCGTATATACCCCTCTCTCCCACCACTTCCCATCCCCCTATATTACTCTTCTTATATCTCTCCCCTTCTCTCTCAATCCATATCTATCTCCCTCATATTACACTCTCTCCCTCCATATATTTCTCTCTCTCTCTCTCTCTCTCTCTCTCTCTCTCTCCTCATTGTTAGTCTCTCTCTCACTCTCTCTCTCTACCCCTATTTATATCTCCCTCTCTCTCTCTCTCCATCTCACTCTTGACCTCTCTTATCTATTTGTCTCCCTCCCTCCCCTTCTCTGCCTCTCTCCCCCCCTCTCTCTCTCCTACATGATCTACCCCTATCTCCCCCTCACTCTATATATCTCTCTCTTTCACTTATTGTATCCCCCTCCCTCTCTCTGGCCCACTCCCCCCCCTTTATATATTTACCTCTCTCTACCTCGCTTCCCTCTCTCTTCCCCATTCGCTCTCTCTCCCACCTTCCTCTCACTCTCTCTCTCTATGCCCCCTCTCTCCCCATCACTTTATATCCCCCTCCTCTCTCCGAGACTCTCCCCCCTTTCCCTCTTTATTTGTATCTACCTCCATTCTGTCTCTTTCCCCCTTTCCTCTCACACTCTCTCTCTACCCTCCATCTTTTATCCCTCTCCCTCCCTCTCACATTGATCTGGATTTTATGAGTAGAATGAAATGAATACATATTATTATCAAAATATGCTTAACATAGCATAACAAATATACAGTAAAATTGGTTTCTATTCAATATGGAAATAAGTTGAAACTGTAAAATGCAACAGAAAACAAGATTGTTAGAATGGTGGTAGCTTATCTATGAGAAGAGATGTGACAGTTGCGTTCATTCCCAGAAGATGATTACAATGAGGCTCTCAAGGCCTTTTTACAATAAATAGGAATGTCAAAAACCTTATACATCCAAAAACCTAACCCTAGGAGATGAAGTGCCAAAAGTCATGTGGGCCCCGTTTGGGTAAGTTAGTACATCAATTTCTCGGGGTCGTAACTTTCACATACGATCTTCGTTTTAGGCACACGATAGCCTGTTGGAAAGGTTTATCCTATAAATACACATGTTGCATGTGGTGATCCCTACATATTTTGACTATGGTGAGCCCTAAAAAAGTTGTTTAGGGCCTCAAAATTTCCCCAGAAGTCAGGGACCCGAAAACGAGGAAAAAATTTGCCGAACTGGAAAATTGCCAAAATGAGTCAGTTGGAATAGGTGGGAGGCCACCGACATCCATATAGATAAATCCTCCCCCATTATGAAGAAATTGTCTCCATTGCATTGGTTTCCCCCATTATATGAGAAAAGTTCTGTTGGATTTGGCCCCAGGTGTGCCACTTGCCTTGGTGCAGAAGTTGCCCTGCTTTGACAACTCAATAAAGTTGGATAATTTATTGGCGAGTGACCTTGACCTATTTTTCCATAATATGATCGTTGGATTCATGTTGTATGTAGTCGGGGTTGAGCTATGTTGGTGTCAGTTGTTCTGCTATCTCTGAGGTGTCCAATAATGGTGGGAAATAAGGTCAAAGGAGATCCAAATTGAACACTGGGTGCAGGCCAAGGAAAGGAGGAATGTTGAGCTCAAAAGCATTATCAACCACAACCTTGGTGATGGTGTATGACCCATAATGGAGTGGGAAAATATTTTTACAGGGTTCGGTAAGTCGTTCTTTCTGCGAATGCAACCAAACTTTGTCGCCCACCTGAAACTTATGTGGCACTCTGTGTTGATCATGGCGTTGCTTGTACTTGTCATTGGACTTATCTAGGATATCTTGAACGTGTTGGTGGATGTGATAGATCCACTCAATGAAACAAGTGGCATTGTCAGCTCCATTTGGAGCATAAGATGAGTTGGCTAAGGTGAACACAAGGGGTAGTGCAACATCAATGGGACCCAATGGTTGGAATCCCAACCTTGCTTGAAAGGGGTTGTGGCTAGTTGAGCTATGCAAGGCTCACTTTTAGCTATGTTGGACATAAGGAAGACTCTCATCCCATGTGCGAGGGTGCTTGGAATTATACATGCGCAGGATATGCACAATCATTCGATTTGCGACCTCGGTTTGGCCATCTATCTAGGGGTGGAAGGTCATGGATTTGTTGATCTTGGTGTCCAACATTGACTAGAGGCTCAACCAAAATTTGATGAGAAATGGACTATCCCGATCTGAGACAATGGTTTGTGGGATTCCAAAATGCACCCAGAATCATTCAAAGAATAGCTTGGCAGTGGCCTATGTTGTGATGCTCTTCTTGCAAGCAGCCATAATTGCCATCTTAGAAAAGAGATCAACAACCACAAAAACATAGTCATTTCCCATCTTGGTGGACGGGAGGCCTGACATGTAGTCCATGGATATGGATTCCCATGGCCAATCAAGGGTAGGCAGAGGGGTGTACAAGCCATGTTTCTTAGTGGTCAGTTTTGAAATAGCAGAGGTAGTGTAGGACTTGATATACTTGTTAACTTATTGTCCAAGTTTTGGCTAGTAGAAATGTTTCTACAACATTCCCTCTATCTTTCTGATGCTGAAGTGTCATGCTACCCAACTGTAGTGGGTTTCCCAGATCAACTTCACTCGCTCACTTGATGGAATGTATATATGGATCAGACGACACAACATCCCATCCTAAAGATGGAAATTAGGAACAAATGTGTTTGTGCCCAACATTTGGTAGGTGGTGGTGAAGTTTGGGTCTATCTCATAGAGTTGGGTCCATCTAGAGGTCTCATGGATGCGGTGGTAGATTGGCCCATTGGGAAATAGTGTGTCAGGGGTTAGATCAATGGGGTGCTTAACTTGACAGTGCAGAGGTACCCCAGTAGATGAGGAGAAGATATCTGAGTATGCTTCCACGACCTTATCCACTTGCTTTTGTTGTTTGGAGAGTTCGGTCGTGAAGACCCTGGATGTGGTTGCGATAATTTTCTCATTTTGAGAGTGAATCATGAATAATACAAACTTCCCCATCTAAGAGACAACCTTCCTTCATTTCTTGGCAAAGATCAAGGAAATAACACTAGGTGGGACTGCCTCCGGTATCATGTACAATTTCTTGTTCAAAGTAATAATAACATTGTGAGATCTAGACTCATATAAAGCATGGTGTTTCCATAAATATGGTTGGACCAAAAGAACATTACAAACTTTGAGAGGGGAAACATCACACAATACCTATTCTTTGAAGGGCTTGATGATGTATGAAAGGAGACATTGTTGGCTAATGAAAATGTATCTTCCTTAGCGTAGCCATCCGATGGTGTAGAGTTTCGGGTGCAGCGTTGTCGGCATAGTGAGCCACTTGAAAACCTCTGTTGAGATGAGGTTCTTATGGCTACCTCTTTCAACAATGAAGTGCAGTGGGGTACCCTTCACTCAGATCTGTGAATGAAAAAGGCTCTCTCCTTCCTCTAGATCATTTGGTTCACCGGGCTGGAGCTTGGTGGTAGCAAGGGTAGCACTGGGTTCTACATCAATGATCTATCTTCCCCATTATGGTTCTGACTTAGATTTATAACTCACATCTGATCCAGAGGCCTTCACCTTGGCCACCAGTGACTTCTTTGAGTGGAAATCAATAGTGTTATGCCAGGGGTTCTTATGGAAGTCGCACCACTTCCCAGTATCTTTCTTTGTCTTTCTAGTGTCCTTCTTTGCTTGTGGCCTAAAATGGTTGTCCTGAGGTGGTCCATATTTTCTCTGTCCCTTTTTCTATGGATTGGGGCCACCATTTCCTGGATTTTTCTGTGATGGGTTCCCAAGCCCAAATTGTCGCGTCTTTTGTTTGAGCTTTTGCTCAATTTTGATGGCATATCAGTAGGTCGTTCCCAAGGATGAGATGTGAAGAAAATCCATTTCATCCTGGATATATCTATGAAGATCATTGTGATACTTGAGCACCATATGTCACTCAGAATCTTTGATACCCATCTTAGTGTGCAAGGTATGGAAGATATTTGTGAACTCGAACACTGCTTGGTTTCTTTCATGCCGCAGTGTGGTCCATTTTGTATATAGGTCGTCATAACTTCCAATAGGGTAGTATTGTTCCTTAAATAGAATCCCTAAAGGACTCATAGGTGACTTTGACTATAAATAATGAGGGTTCCTCTATTTTCTTCTGCTCACATAAATTTTCCCATGAATATTTGACATGGGGAACGACTTTAAGAAGCGTAAAAGTAATCTTTTCTATATTCGAGAAGTTATGGACAAAGAAATACCCTTCTAGTAGAGTCAACCATTTGTCTACAACATCTATGTCTATGTGACCTTCAAATATAGGAATATCGAAGTTGATTTGTACCTTGAAGGGGGCGATGCCTCTATTTGAGGAAGATGCGTCACATGTTGGTAGTCATTGGAGGATTTTTGAAACACTATCCATCATCTCGTTCCTCTGTTGCATGAGGGATTCCTTGAGAAACATTTTGAAGGGATGTCTTGTCCCTTCATATTTATTTTAGGCTGCCATGAGAGGTCGCTTGGGCATATGATATATTTTTTCCGCAAGAGAAACATGCTCGAGACCCAATTCTTTGTACCTTGACCTCATTGGGGACATGCATTAAGAACGACAAGGAGAAGACCTCTCTGATACCACTGATCTAGATTTTATGAGAAGAACGAAATGAATACATATTATTATCAAAATATGCTTAACATAGAATAACATATATACAATAAAAATGGTTTCTATTCAATAAGGAAATACGTCGAAACTGTCAAATGTAGTGTGTTGTCGCAAGAGTTGATTCTAGTCTGTAATAGAGCCAAGCCTTAGAACATTTTAAACGAAAAAATAAGTTATCACTCAGAACTTGATTTGGGTTGCGTGCAAGTAAATTCCAAGATAACCACGAACCACTTTTGATTAGAAGCTTCCCCTTCCAACCCGAGAGGGAACTCTCGAATATATGTCACGATAGGATATCCAATAAGCTTAACAGCAGGAAGATCTGTGGGTAACAAAACTTTTTGAGGCTTTTAGGGTTGATGGGTTGGACCAAGATGTAGTCCATTGGGCATGGAGTCAAAGGATCAAGAAAATATTAAGAGTCTTTCGGAAATGGAAATCCATGGATCAGAGGTGAGATAGAAGTTGATTACAAAGAGAAGAATTTATAAAAGTATGGTAGTAGAATAAAGAGAAAACATATCAATACACAAGGAGCACTTAGCGATGAGTGAATTCCAAGCATAAATCAGTGGAAAGAGATGTTTGGGATAGATCATCTAGCAAAGGATGGATTTTGAACCTTGATCTCTACAAGAAACAACCTATAACCAGTCTGCAACAGAGCATCTAACAGAGGATGCATTCTATTACAAAACAGTTACAAATCGAGAAGAAAAGATAGATGGAGTGATATTGAAACTAAGAAAATAGACAAACTCTGCAAGCAACATCACAAGAATCTTTGATATGGATAAAAAATTCTTTTGCAATCTTTTATTAAACTGAAAATGAAAGCTACATCCCAGGAGTACTACTCATGTGTCTTTCCCCCTCTTTCTTCTTCAAGAAGATACAATAATATAGGTCTTCTTTCGAATAACTGAAAAACAATTTGAATTACAAACTAAATACCTCTAGAAATGAACAAGTATCTCATGTAGGTCATGAGGTCGAAATCCTCCCAAAAGATAACAACAGTTACCATCAATTTCAGAAACTTTCTGCCATAGAAAAAGGGCCAAACTGCTGAAAACTAGGGCTGCGGTTATGGTTTTGTATCTCTCGAATCATGAAAGTTGTGTATAAACTGAAAGAGTTTATTGTGCATCTATTTTTTCTAAGAAAAAAACTCTCTCAGCTCCCTGAGATACATTTCCATTTTCCCCAGATCTACATTTTACAAACATGTGTCAAAATAGGAAGAAATGAGATCCGAAAATTAGGTCTCAGAGATGGATTTGATTCTCCCAATATGTGACACCTGTAGGAAAACTGAGAGAGGCTATTTATATTTTATGTTTTAGGAAAAACAAATTCCAGCCGTTTCTCAAAATAATCGTCCAGTCGCTCAGAATCATCATTTGAAAATGATGACTCAACAGAATAAAAAAATGCCATATTTCTGAAAATGAACCTCACCTTTCGGGGGACTTTTGACTGCCTTCCCAAGATTCAAATGAAATTATGAAGACAACACTGGAAATATTAGGATATTTATATGTCGATCGACTATTCGAACACGGAAAATGGCCTCTCCAAAGATGAGATAAATGGTTTTTTCCCAAGGCATGTTTTTGCATATGAAAAATTTGCGATTTCGGTGGCTAACAGGCCGAAAACAAGGGTATATTAGCTGCCGAAAGTCCTGGATTTTGGTGGCTAACAGTGAGATTTCAGAGCACCGTAAGCCACAGAAATTCCCAAAACCTCGATTTCGGCTTTTGGCTTTCGGGAAAATAGGCAGTGGTCAAAATATTTATCTCGACCAAACCCCCGACTGCCGAAAACCTAAAATGGCGACATGGCATTTTGGTAAAACATTATTATAGTGATTTTGTGTCGTTTATTGCATTCTTTTTGTGCCTACTTGTGAGCTCTTCCTCCATGTGGCTTGATGCATGGTGCCTGAACTCTTGGTCTCGACCATTACACTTTTGGTAGCTAAGGGCATATGAAAGCTAAGATTTAAGCTACCGAAAGTCTGCACTTTCAGTAGCTAAACACTATAAAAAATTTCCTCCTAAGCTATTGAAAGCCAAAATTTCAATATTTGTTCCAACATAAGCTCCATCTAAGGATGTTTCTTTCCTGTAAAGCGCCAAGAATAGTAGACCAAGTGCCTTCATCCATTGGGAGACCTGAAATCGTCCTTATCAAAATCTGAACCCTGTCACTTTAATTTCACCTTTTTGAAATAAAAAACCACTTATGCATTCATTGGGCTATGGAATCATAATGTCTTAAAATAGAACCGTATTGGATTCCAAACTAAACTGGAAACATATTGAAAACCATTGTTGTACTCTAATGCTCAAAGTTAAGCTTATTTATATACATCACCTACTCTAACTACTGAAAAATTCCCACTGACTCAAATGATACAAAAATGCTAGTGAAGCCAATCCAAAAATTGTCTACTTAGTTGAAATCTGCTCACACTTTCTTTGAGCAGACTGAAACAGGAAACTAACAAATCCCATCTAAAATGTTGTTAAACATAAATGTTCAATTTTACTCTCAAATCCAATAACAAGACATCCATAGTATAATATAATCCTCCATAAAATGACTCTAAGAGGCCAGCAAAAGGATCATGAAAAAATGCATGGTCCTAAGGTTTTAAATACAAGATTCATCAAAGACTACTGTGTGCTCCAATTTATATTGCTCAGGATCATCCTCAAAGAGAGTATCTAAACACCTTTCAAGATCATCTGTAATGGCATCTCAAAAACCATGGCATAATCTTGTTTGAAGACCATCATCCCTCCATGAAAAATCTGCAGCAAGTTGTTCTACAGAAACAAGGTAATAATCATCAATATACTCATCATATTTAGTTTCAATAGATAACTGAGGAGGGTCATCAGTTAAACAAATTCTCGGGACATCAACTGTGGATCTCTCAAGAAAAGGTAACTCTATTACTATCTCTAGCATACTATTTATTTCAGAATCACAATCTAAAGCATTCTCGAACAACAAACTTTCTTCAGGATCATTAAACATGGCAACCATATCTTTTTCATGAAACAAAACAGAGTCTAAAAGCTGATCTCCTGGCAAGAAATCATCATCATAAATAGGTTCACTAACTTCCTATAAAGTTCCATCAAACACATGACTGTCATCATTTAAAAATAGATTTACATTTTCAGAAATGGAAGAAGTTTGACACTCATATCTGGGATTGTGTGAAAGCTCCAAATCTGTGTGAATAGGGGCTGTAACATAGTTGTGCAGGAGCATATCTATTTATTTTTTAGTTAAAGAAGGAGGTGGTATGTGTAAATTCTGGATCAAGAAACTATCTTTCTCTTCTGTAGGTTGACCATGATGTTGAATATCTTCTTCTTGAATATGATCACAAGAGCTATCATATCCTATTTCTTTATCAGCCAAATCTTCGTCATGCTGGTCATCTTCATCCACTTCAGAAATTTATGTTGTTTCTTCTTCCTCTTCAAGAGGATTTTTTTGATCTTTTGGTCTTATGAATTCTATATTACAGCAATGTTCAAAAAGGATTTCAGCTGAATATATACTCTTACAGTGTTGATGGAAATTTGTGTGAAAATATTTCAATGAAGGAATACTGGAATGAGGTAAAGATTTATACCAGAGCCTAGCATCTCTTTCCAATGAAAACATAAACAACTTTATGAGGACATCTTCATGATGTACATTTAATTTATCCATGAGCTTGTGGAATTCAAACAATTGTTGAGCAGGATTGTCATCCACATATCCTCCAAATTTAGGAAGGACATATTCCCAAATTTTAATGTCTGGAATAGTGTTTTGAAAACCATAAACATTTGTAAAGTCCACAGGAGAAAACCTTGCAGAAATATGAGCAGCGAACGAATTCAACATTTTGAGACCAGTGGAGTCTCCAGTGAATCATATAGAGTCTTCGAACCAAGGAGTCGCCAGGTTAATGATCATAGACAATTGAATGCCTATCCCTTGTTCACCATCAAGAGATAGGTCTAAACTTTGTCGTATCCCGGGGAAGATAACTTCGTCCTCCGTTCCCCGGCAACAGAGCCATAAAATATTGTCGCAAGAGTTGGTTCTAGGTTGTAATAGAGCCAAGCCTTAGCACATTTTAAATGAAAAAATAAGTTATCACTCAGAACTTGATTTGGGTTGCGTGCAAGTAAATTCCGTGATAACCATGAACCACTTTTGATTAGAAGTTGCCCCTTCCAACACGAGAGGGATATCTCGAATATATTTCATGATAGGATATCCAATAATCTTGACAGCGGGAAGATCTTTGGGTAACAAAAAGTTTTGAGGTTTTTAGGGTTGATGGGTTGGACCGGGAGGTAGTCCATTGGGCATGGAGTCAAATGATCAATAAAATAATAAGAGTGTTTTGAAAATGGAAATCCATGGAGCAGAGGCAAGATAGAAGCTGATTACAAAGCGAAGGATTTATAAAAGTATGGAAGCAGAATAAAGAGAAAGCATATCAATACACAAGGAGCACTTAACAATGAGTGAATTCCAAGCATAAATTAGTGGAAAGAGATGTTTGGGACATAGCATCTAGAAAAGGATGAATTTTGAACCTTGATCTCTGCAAGAAACAACCTATAACCAACCTACAACAAAGCATCTAACAATGGATGAATTATATTACAAAACAGTTACAAATCGAGAAGAAAATATTGATGGAGTGATATTGAAACTAAGAAAATAGACAAACTCTGCAATCAACATCACAAGAATCTCTAATATGGATAAAACATGCTTCTACAATCTTTTATTAAACTGAAAATGAAAGCTACAACCAAGGAGTACTACTCCTGTGTCTTTCCCCCCCTTTCTTCTTCAAGAAGATACAATAATATAGGTCTTCTTTAGAATAATTGAAAATCGATTTGATTTACAAAATAAATCCCTCTAGAAATGAACAGGTATCTCATGTAGGTCATGAGGTCGAAATACTCCAAAAAGATAACAACAGTTACCATCAATTTCAGAAACTTTCCGCCATAGAAAATGGGCCAAACTGTTGAAACCTGGGGCTTTGGTTATGGTTATGTATCTCTCAAATCGTGATAGTTGTGTATAAAATGAAAGAGTTTTTTGTGAATCTATTTTTTCTAAGAAAAAACCTCTCTCAACTCCCTGAGATCCATTTCCATTTTCCCCAAATCTGCATTTTACAAACATGTGTCAAAAAATGAAGAAATGAGATCCACAAATTAGGGCTCGGAGATGGATTTGATTATCCCAATATATGACACCTGTAGGAAAACTGAGAGAGGATATTTATATTTTATGTGTTAGGAAAAATATCTTCTGACCGTTTCTCAAAATTATCCTCCAGTCGCTCAGAATCATCATTTGAAAATGATGACTCAACACAGTAAAAAACACCATATTTCTGAAAATGAACCTCACCTTTCAGGGGACTTTTGACTGCCTTCACAGGATCCAAATTAAATTCTGAAGAAAACACTAGAAATATTAGGATCTTTGGATGTCAATCGACTATTCGAACGTGGAAAATGGCCTCTCCAAGGCTGAGAAAAGTATTTTTTTCCCAAGGCAGGTTTTGCATATGAAAAATCTGCGATTTTGGTGGCTAACATGCCGGAAACAAGGGTATCTTAGTTGTTGAAAGTCCTAGCTTTCAGTGGCTAACAGTGCAATTTCAGAGCTTCGTAAGCCACTGAAAGTCCTGAAACCCTGATTTTGGCTTTTGGGTTTCAGGAAAACGAGCAGTGTTTAAAATATTTATGTTGACCAAACCCCCGACTGTCGAAAACCTGAAATGGTGACGTGGCATTTTCGTAAAACCTTATTATAGCGATTTTATGTCGTTTATTGAATTCTTTTCATTCCTACTCGTGAGATATTCCTCCATATGGCTTGATGCATGGCTCTAGAACTCTTGGTCTCGGCCGATACACTTTCGACAGCTAAGGGCATATGAAACGTGATATTTAAGCTACCGAAAGTCTGCACTTTCGATAGCTAAACACTATAAATTTTTTCCTCCTAAGCTACCGAAAGCCAAAATTTTAATATTTGTTCCAACATAGGCTCCATCTAGGGATGGTAGTTTCCTGTAAAGTACCAACAAAAGTAGACCAAGTGCCTTCATCCATTGGGAGACTTGAAATCATCCTTATCAAACTCTGAACCCTGTCACTTTACTTTCACCTTTCCGAAACAAAAAACCGCTTATGCATTCATTGGGCTATGGAGTCATAATGTCTTAAAACAGAACCATAATGTCCCAGCATGATCAAAAATAACTGGTTTCTTTCCAAAACATCCGACAGTGGTTGGAATTTTAGATCCATGTTTATTTTTCTTCTTATTATTCTTTTGTTTCTTCTTCTTCTTATCCACCGAGTTACTAGATTTAGAGCTTTCACTCAACGAAGAAGATGAAATGGAAGAAGACCTTGCAAGTGGAGAAGGTGAATAATATCTTACTGGTGAAGAAGGTGAAGGATCAACATGAGGTTGATGTCCTTGGGGGGAAGTGCTTACAATCGAAGCACTAATTGCATTCGGGATTACCCGAGTAGAAAAAAACCATACCGGTAATCTAATTGTGAGACCTGGAAGGCTCAAAGCAGTGATGTGAGGAGGACCAATGTTTCCATAAAAAGGAAAAACAAAAGGTTCCCTTTTAGCAGGGGTTCCTTTTGTTTATCAGGTTGAACTTGTCTTTGAACATATTGATGACACGACAATTGTCTTGGAAACACTAACTCAACAACAGGGATCACAGACCAATTTGTAATCTTATAAAGGAGTATGATCAAGAGACAAGCAGATTTTCCAACCTAGACACAAAACGAGTGAAAGGGTATCATGTTCAACAATAGACTATTCCATGGAATACAGGTTTAGACACATTTCATTCCCAAAGGTTCCCCAGTGGAGTCACCAATTTTGTTATCGGGTAAATTGTTAAGTGTGGACACAAATCGATCCCCCTAGATCCACCTAGATCTAGAAAAAAACACGACAGGACATGGTTCTTTCCCTAGGATCTAATCATCAAATTTACTACCGAACAAAAGACGATAGACGTACCTTTAAATGTCGCTTCCTTATGTATTTGTTGTTCCTGTTTCGCTCCGGTGCTCTTGTGATATTGATCCTGCAGTGAGACACAAACCAACCAAAGTGAAAGCAGAGAGAGTATATTCAATGACAACATATGCATATGATCAAGGAATTATGAAATAAAATAAAGATAATTCTATGGGAAAGAAACATGCAACTGTATTATATTAAATAATAGGAAGAGATATTACAACCGGATGCCTTGATGTCATAAGGTTCCTTCCAACAATTTTGTGCTTCCCACACACTTCTTTCTCCAAGGATTCTGAGACCATGGATATGATATCTACTGAAAATATATCTTGACAAAGCAAATCTCAAAGCCAATCTAACCAAGATAACAAGCTTAAAGAATTTCCAACCCAATCAAGCTTAATCCCAAGCCAAGCTAACTTTCTCCATGAGAGATCCTCTCCTTTTATAAGATGAAGATGATAATGTGAGGAGGTTAGGATGATCCCACGAAATCATGAAAGAAAGTAAGATCTAAACCATTTGAAGTCCACCTCACCATAGAAGCTTTTCCTTCTAGAAGCATCGAGAAAATGCTCATTTTTCCCACGTACGAAGGCCACTGCGACCTGGCTATAGTGAAACCTACATAAATTCCACACCCTAGCTATAGTGCAGCCTATAGAAATAAGGAATTTTTGCACCCTAGCTATGGTACAACCCACGTAAATCCTCCAAAATAGGGTTTTTACAGAGGAAAACACAACTTCTTCTCTCAGGGAAAGTTCTTCTCCCTTCTTTCTTTAGGAATTCAAGCCACTGACCTCTCTGAAGGAAAAGGATAGTTTTGCATCATTAACAATCATGACGGTGACAAAAATAATGTGTAAAAGAGAGCCCCCCAAAGTATGAAGTTAGAACAGAGTGATCGCTGAAATACTTTTTTGAGTGTGTGTAGGGAACAAGGAACAGTCAGTCGGAAACCTGCCATCAAACAAGGAAATGCAATACCATAATATATCATCCCTGAGGTAGGCATTCCCATACTCATAATACAAATGACTCAAAGCATAAATGCCGACATGCAAATATCCATGTCAAGTAAGACAGGTCATGGCCACCAAACATACACTGTGGATCCATGCCATTATGAATCAAATTTGAACATAGCCACCAAAAATACACTGTGGATCTATGTGTTAAAGACTCAAATTTGAACATAGCCACGAGACATACAATGTGGATCTATGCAACAGTACAAATTGAAATTACTCCAACGCAACCTGGATCTGTCAGAAAAGATCCAGGGTCTTCATCTCCACCAATCTATAGTACAAATCTAACCATGCGAATACATGTGTTGAAGTCAAACATGGTAGAAACCACTTGATTACTGGTCATTAGTGTATACCGTTAACAAGTGTGAGGGAAATCACCATTAATGTCAATGAATACCAAGGTACTCTAGTACAATCCAACGAATTCGAATTAATGATCTGAAGTCGAACACTCAACGAAATCTTTCGATCGGGGATCAATAATGAAAAACCACTGCCGAAAGAGAGGAAACCTGCCATTGAGGCATGCAAGTTCTAAGGTACCAATTAGTTTCTAAGTCTAATTCCTGGATAATGAGTTGAAGTCGACAGGAAAAGACTCGTCACGGGAGGGCCTTAATGTATCCCCAATCAATGACACGAAACGAATAAAAATATTTGATGTAGATCGAAGTAACAAGTGATTCAGGACTGAATCAGGGATGGCTGACGCAATAGAAGGCTTAAGGACTGCAGAAATGGCCGACGCAATAGAAGGATTTCCTGGTTGGACTTCTCTTTGAACATATTAACGACACGACAACTGTCTTGGAAACACTGACTCAACAACAGGGATCACGGACCAATTTGTAATCTTATAAAGGAGTATGATCAAGAGACAAGTGGATTTTCCAACCTAGACACAAAGTGAGTGAAAGGGTATCATGTTCAATAATTTACTCTTCCATGGAATACAGAATTAGACACATTTCTTTCCCAATTTTTCCCCCACCATTTCTGGTGAGTACCTCTTTATTTTTACGCAAGTTTGAGGAGGATAACATATGCTTGTAATGTAATCTTATCCTTTGGATGAGTCCTTCAGATTACATTTAACAAACCCTAGGAAGGAGTGGTTTGATCCCATATGGGCCTTTCGATGTTTTTTTAACGAGTCCAAAGAAAGAAAACTCATGGGTTTTTCATGTTTAGAGAGTATGAAAAAACACTTAAAGAGGACTCTCTCAGTTCCTTTTTTTTAAGTTGGTTTGGAGAGACCGAAAAAGAGATAAACTATCTCTCAATAGACACACTTTCTAATAATTTAATGAGTGTGAAAAAAACAAGGTCGCTCGGCAATCTTTTCATGTTTAGAGAGTCTAAAAAGATCTTAAAGGGAACTCCATTGGGTTCATTTTTCGTATAACCTTTACGAGTTCGAAAATGTGATAAAAGTATACTCGGTTACATTCTCATTGAGTTACGAACACTAGAAAGAACAAATACTAAGCTCGGTAACTTATTCTCATGTATTTACGAGTATGAGAAAGAACAAAGACTAAGCTTGGGAACTTATTCTCATGTATTTACGAGCATGAGAAAGAACAAAGACTAAGCTCGGGATTGTTTTCATTTTTACGCAAGCATTAAAACAAAACAAAACTATGCTTGGGATAGATTTTAATTTTTACACAAGCTTAAAAACTAAACAAAACTATGCTTAGACCTGTTTTCATTTTTACACAAGCTTGAACCAGAGGAAACTATGCTTGAGGTAGGTGGTTTCATTTTTACACAAGCTTGAACCAGAGGAAACTATGCTTGAACCAAGGATGATTTTAGGGGCTAAATTTCGCTCATGGGCTAATTTTCCATGGTTTTCCCAAAAATGAGATTCGCTATTTTAAAAATGATTCGCCCAAATTCTATAGGATAAAATTATTTTACCTTAAAAATTGCCAAAAAATTTTAAAAACTATATAAAATACTTATAAATTTGAATATTTTTAAAAACATATCGCGAAACATTTATAGTTGACATATGAAGGATTAGTAATATTCGCCAAGGTTTCTACATTTTAAAATAAATTTCTATCCTTAAAATCATCCCTGGCTTGAACTTCCCAACACATAACAAAGGTATGGTTGGTACTTATCCCCCAGCTTAAGAATCTAGTGAATCAACTTCAGCATGAATTCCAGAGGCTAAAAACATTGCCCCCAAGCTTCGTTTCGTCCAACTGCAAAGGCAGAGGAAAGGAAGCTTCAAATACTAGATGAAGGACTTGACTCAACAAAGAGAGGGAATAAATCTATTTCATTTTTTAATGAGCTTGCCACAGAGAAGAAAAACTATGCTCAAGAATCCAAGTTCAATCCCCAGACCTTTGTTTCATTTTTTAACGAGCTTGACACAGAAACATGAACTATTCTCGTAACCTCTGTTTCATTTTTTAACGAGGTTTCTACAAAGACACAAAAAACTATCCACATAACTGGTTTCATTTTTTAACGAGCTTGAAATCAGAAAACCATGCTCATAGCTGATTTCTTGATCACAACTTCCAAGAGGACAACTCTCTAGAAGGACACCATGTCAAGGGACAAAACTCGGTCATGGCTTCCAAGAGATCTTCACTTGATAGAACAAACACACTCTGGAAGGAACACATGTCAAGGGTCGTGATAGCGGTAAGGAGATCAAACTCTAAAGACCCTATCGAAGAGATAACCATGTCAACTACCAGATCTAGGTCATTAGAATTTGAAGTCATGGGAGACAATGCCACATAATTAACATGTGGTGGGGGCGATACCATCTGCATATAATAACCATTTAGGGAGGTAATCCAATCAGGTCCGATGAATGAAAGTTGATCAATAGTCACCATTCTTCCATAATGAGGGAAAGATATCACGTGAAAAAGAGTGGAGACAATATCTTTCATGTCATAGACATAATCCCGCCAAAGGAGTAAATAAACATACAAGGAGTCTTGGACTACCATGACATAAATAAAGACATTTTTCCCTCCCAAAGTTATAGGAAACTGAGGAAGGGTCCCTAAAGGTTGACTAGTTCTTCTATTAAAATCTAACAAATTCTGCGTAACCCGGGCAAGCTGAGGACAACCCAAAGCTTGCTAAGAAAAAGAGGACAAAATGCTAATGGACGCACCTTCATCTATCAACGTCTAAGGAACATCCCGAACACAAAATTTCACTATAATCTAGAAAGGAATGTGAGAGGGAAGATGAGGTCCAGTTATCACACCCCAATCAAAACAGATGGCCTCATTACTTGGAGGAGGTTCCATGAGAGAAGGAGGAATACCCCTCGGCATGGTAGAGTCTGTATCAACAAGAAAAATGTGGGTAGTATCGGGTTTACTCTCGAGTGAGAGAGTAGGATCAAATGATAGTGACATAAAATCGATCACTTGGGTTTCATTCTCCAAGGGGAGAATGGGTTCGACGGGTGGAGATGGATCGACCACTTGGGCTTCACCTTCTAACGAGAGAGTCGGATTGACCAAAGATAGGATTGAATCAACCACTTGGGTTTCACTCTCTAACGGGAGAGTGGGATTGACCGAGGATGGGATCAGATCGACCACTTTGTCAATTGGTTCAACTAAGGATGTGACCAGATCGATGACATGATTAACCGGACTGACCGACGAAGGGACCATATTGATCATTCCATCAACTACAAGTGGGTTGAGAATAATCTTGTGATAAGCAGCTTGAATTTGCGGCTGTGAAACATTCATATCTTCCAATAATTTTGAGGCTTCGTCCATACGAGGGCAAAGGTGAGTTTGATGCCTCCCTCCACATAACCTACAAGGAAACTTGACTGGAATTTTCTTCTTCCCAAGGGTATTTTGACTAGTTGACGGGAGACCATCAACATGTTCTTTAGAGGACGATGACATGTGTTGGTGAGGGTGTGTCGACCATGCTTATATAACCTTTGATAGACCAGGGAAATCTTTAATAAGATGGCTACCCTTACAAATCCTAGAAGGGTACTTGGGCTTACAGGTTGTTTGGGTGTTCTTGACATCATCAACACTCCCAGCATGATCAATAGTAATTGGTTTTTTTCCAACACGTCCGAAAGTGGTTGGAATTTTAGATCCTTGTTTATTTTTCTTCTTCTTATTCTTCCGTTTCTTCTTCTTCTTATTAACCGCGTAATTAGATTTAGAGCTTTCACTCGGCAAAGAAGATGAAATGGAAGAAGACCTTGCAAGTGGAGAATATGAAGAAGATCATACTGGTGAAGAAGGTGAAGGATCAACATGAGGTTAATGTCCTTGGGGGGAAGTGCTTACAATCGAAGTACTAACTTCATTCAGGATTATCTAAGTAGAAAACATCCATACCGATAATCCAATTGTGAGACCTGGAAGGCTCAAAGTAGCGATGTGAGGAGAACCAATGTTTCTGTAAGAAGGAAAAACAAAAGGTTCCCCTGGAGTAGGGGTTCCTTTTGTTTATCGAGTTGAACTTCTCTTTGAACATATTGATGACATGACAATTGTATTGGAAACACTGACTCAACAACATGGATCACAGACCAATTTGTAATCTTATCAAGCAGTATGATCAAGAGACAAGTGGATTTTCCAACCTAGACACAAAGCGAGTGAAAGGGTATCATGTTCAACAATTGACTCTTCCATGGAATACAGTTTTAGACACATTTAATTCCCAAAGGTTCCCCAGTGGAGTCGACAATTTTGTTATCGAGTAAATCATTAAGTGTTGACATGAATCGATCCCCCTAGATACACCTAGATCTAGAACAAAACACGATAGGACATGGCACTTTACCTAGGCTCTAATCATCAAATTTACTATCAAACAAATGACAATGGACGTACCTTTAAATGTCTCTTCCTTATGTCTTTGTTGTTCCTATTTCACTCTGGTGCTCTTGTGATACTGATCCTGCAGTGAGATACAAACCAGCCAAAGTGAAAGAAGAGAGAGTATATTCAATGACAACCTATGCATATGATGAAGGAATTATGCAATAAAATAAAGATAATTCAATGGGAAAGAAACATGCAACTGTATTATATTAAATAATAGGAAGAGAGATTGCAATCGAATGCCTTGATGTCATAAGGTTCCTTCCAACAATTCCTTGCTTCCCACACACTTCTTTCTCCAAGGATTCTGAGACCATGGATCTAATAGCTGCTCACAATCTATCTTGACAAATCAAAGCTCAAAGCCAATCTAACCAAGCTAACAAGCTCAAAGAATTCCCAACCCAATCAAGCTTAATCCCAATCCAAGCTAACTTTCTCCGTGAGAGATCCTCTCCTTTTATAAGATGAAGAGGATAAGGTGAGGAGGTTAGGATGATCCCACTAAATCATGAAAGCGAGTAATATCCAAACCATTCAGAGGCCACCTCACCATAGAAGCTTCTCCTTCTAGAATCATCGAGAAAATGCTCATTTTTCCCACGTACAAAGGTCGTCGCGACCTAGTTATAGTGCAACCTGTGGAAATTCCGCACCCTAGCTATAGTGAAGCCTGCTGAAATCAGGCATTTTCGCACCCCATCTATGGTGCAGCCCACGGAAATCCTCCAAAATAGGGTTTTTATAGAGGAAAACACAACTTCTTCTCTCAAGGAAATTTCTTCTCCCTTCTTTCTTCAGGAATTCAGGCCACTGACCTCTCTAAAGGAAACATATAGGATTACATCATTAACAATCATTAGGGTGATGAAAATAATGTGTAACAACTATGGTGAGCCCTAAAAATGTTGTTTAGGGCCTCAAAACAACCCTTGAAGTCAGGGACCTGAAAACTAGGAAAACTCTGTCGAACTGGAAAACTGCCAAAAATGAGCCAGTTGGAATAGGTTGGAGGCCACTGACATTCATCTAGATCACACACTCTCATTCACACTTTCTCTCTCTAACCTCCCTTCCTGTCTTCCTCTCTCTCCCTCTCACATTCTCACTTTCTCTCTACCCCTCTTTCTCTCTCCCTCTCACATTCTCACTTTCTCTCTACCCCTCTTTCTCTCTCCATCTCTATCTCCCCCCTCTTTCTCTTTGCCCATTTTTATACCAAATTCTCTCTCTCTCTCCATCTCACTCTCAACCTCTATTATTCTCTTGTTTTCTCTCTCCTTCCCTCCTATTCTCCCCCTC
>ML798919.1:171660-186177 GCA_009831015.1 Picea engelmannii | reverse complement strand
ACCTTTGGTATTTTGATATACTTGGAAGACATTTATTGTCTTTTTGTATAATTGGAAGGCATTTCTTGTCTTGTTCCATAATTGGAAGGTAAGTTTCGTAAGGAACTCTTGGTATTTTAATGTATTCAAAAGTAATTTCTTATATTTTTGTATAATTGGAAAGTGTTTCTTGTCTTGTTGCATAATTGGAAGGAACTTTTGTTATTGTGGTGTACTTGAAAGACAATTCATATATTGTTGCATAATTGGAAGTAAATTTTGGTATTTTTGTGTACTTGGAAGGAATTTATTGTCTTGTTGTATAATTGAAAGTCATTTCTTTTCTTGTTGTATAATTGGAAGGGAAATCTTAGATGCCAATTTTGGTATTATAGTGTACTTGGAAAGAAAATTGCTCTCTTTAAACATGGGGAACCTTAGAATTGAGGTAGAAATTATTTAAGGAATGCTCAATAATATTTTTTCATCATCATTTCGATACTTTATTCGTATCATATTTTGTACAACACCAAAGGGTTGTACATTATATCAAAAGGCTTGATTAGATGGGACATGCCCTAGGTGAAGTGAAATGACATTACTGAGCAAGTGCATCTATGTGAGTGATGAGTGTGAATTGTTGACGAAGGAGGTTGACATGTAAATATTTAAATATGTCATGTATGATATTTATGGAGGGCATGAAAGAAAAAGAAAAAAAGGACAATTGGTGACTTCCCAGTTATGAGTATGTGACTTCATCAAGAACTTCTTCAAAAATACCCAACAATATGTTCAACATGTCCATGTGGCTCAATGTTATTGGATTAATTAGTAAATGTGGGCATAAACTAATCTCCCTAGATCCACCTAGATCTAGAACAAAACAATACAGGACATGACGCTTTCCCTAAGCTCTAATCATTGAATATACTATCAAATAAGAGATGAGAAACATACCATGTAAATATCACTTCCTTATATCTTTGTTGTCCTCACTCCACTCCAGTGCTCTTGTGATATGGGATCTGCAAGGGAACACAAACCAACCAAAGTGAAAGCAAAAATAGTATACTCAATGAAAACTTATGCATGTGATCAAGGAATCATACAATAAAACGAGAATGGTTTTATGGGAAAGAAACATGTCACTGTATTATATTAAGTAAAAGTGGAAGATACAACCAAAATCCTTTATGTTACAAGGTCCCATTTCAGCGACCCTTTGCTCCAAAACACACAGTTGCTCCAAAATTGCATGAAGAAGATTGGCAATGACTTGATGAACCAACATGAAGCCCTCAAGCATGAACTGAAGTATAATTCCTCACACAATTATTATCCTATTCAACCTTCATTAAACTTATCCTTTTCCATGATAATCCCTCTTTATATAGGGGAACGAGAGATGGTTAAAGAGATTAGGATGATCCCATCAAATCATAGAAGTGAGTAAGATCCCCTATATTCAGAATCCACCTCATCTTCTAGAAGATCGCCTTCTAGAAATTTCGTGAAGCTCGACCTTTTCTTAGTCTTTTAGAATCATCGCACCCTAGGTATAGGACAACCTATCGCGACATCACAAACTAGTTTCAGGGAAGAGGGTGGCGATCAGGCATCACCACACCCTGAGTATAGTGATGCCTGCGGCGATATTCTTTAATAGGGTTTTTTAGAAGAGAAAACCAGTCACTTTTCTCATGAAGGAAGGCTCTTTTGGGAACATGAACACATTTTGTAAAAGGATCCCTGGGGTGACCAAAATAATGTTTAACACTCAATGGTAGGAAAAGCATTTTAAAATATTAAGAGATGCATTTTAGATTGATACTATATTATCAATGGTTTATTTTGTTGAGGACTACACACTTCAACTACACAATGAGACTCAAAGACAATACTTTCACTCAAAACAAATTAGAATAATGGTCGATATCACATACAGGCATGGACTAGATAGTAATGAAGAAAAAAAATTTATATTGGAGTATCACTTCTACATAAGTGACAATCGATTCCATGAATTAGCTCAGGTACACAATTTGTTTCAATTATTTTACAATCACCTGAAGGAGAAGAATGTACAGATGGATCAAATTAAGACTTGGTCAGATGGTTGTGAGAGTGAGTTAAAAAATACCTGTGTCTTTCAATGGTTGTGTATGTTGCACAAAAAATAAAGGGTACCATATATTTGGAACTATTTTGAGACTAGGCATGGGAAATGGGATCATTATGTAGTAGGCCCATGCATCAAAACAATGTTACATAGGAAACAAAGGAAGTTCACAACTATTTTCCTCATTCAAGATGAAAAATCCATTGTTGAATGGTGTTCTTTGGTAATGACAGAGGGAACAATAAGGAAATAAGACCTATAAACCAGGAAAGGACATGTACATAGATATTTTTTGGAGGTGGTTGATGTAGATTGATCACTGGTATGAATGAAAAAAAATCCAAGGAACTCGTGGATTCCATTCAGTTCGAACATTAAATAGTGCAATAGTTGAAATATAGATGAGAAAAATCTCTTACTTATGTGGTCCATGTAGTAGTAATGAAAGGGATGATTGTGAATCCACATACTGGGTTGATATATGGGCTTGTGTTTAACTCCCCATTGGTCAATGTATAACTATGGAATTATCCCAGTTGGAGGAGGCCCAATCAAATATTTCAACAAATTATGATCACATTTTAGATCTCGTACAACCAAGTTCGGTGAATATTCTATTAATTTTGAATAACTATCATGAATGTTGTATGTTTTGTTCATTTAGTGGACTCACATGTTGTCACTCCAATTTTTGTAGGGCATATATACGTAGTTGTTTCTCCAAAAGGTAATGAATGGGGCACTAATTATCAACTGGCACATTTCTTAGAGGGAAGGGAGACCCTCATGCTCTCAATAACAAACTCCAAGGGAATTCAACTTATGATTGCATCGATGATTATTAAAGGAGAATATCTAACACAATATGAAATAACATGGAATAAAGGTAGTTATGTATTTCAATATTATAGAACAGGTGAAGCTATATACCAATTTACGAACTTAGTTGTTGGTACAAACTCCATCTATAAACAATTCCAAGGAAGAAATCATCAAGGTACGATACTTCTTTCCTTACTCTAAGAAAAAGAAGTTAATGGAGACCATTAGTATTAGAAGTGATCCTAATGGTCTACTTAAATTACCATAGGTACGTAGACAAGTATGTGGTATATTTTTTTATTTTCTATTCTATTTCGAGATAAATGTGTTGATTGTTTCTTTTGTTCAATTTTCAATTAATTTATAAATGAATTCTAATTGTTTCCTTTGTGTCTCCCAGGCCATCCAAAAAATCATAAGAACATGAAGGCCCGTCAATAAGAACAACGGTGTTATTCAACACCACCCAATGATTCTCAGAAGGATGGGATTGGTATGGAATTAAGAGGTGTTTCAATGCATTCAATGTCAACAAGAGAGTGTAAAAGAGTAATAATCAGCCCTAGAACACTAGCTATCAAGGAGAAAGAGTTTTTGTAATAGAACTTGTAAATAGAAACAATGTACTTCAACATGCAACAATTTTGTGACAATAACAAATAAATGATATTAATTTAGTGGAAAGCAATAGAATATGTGTGTTAAATACCAAGTAAAAGGACAATAAAACATAGACTATTGATTTCTACATTAAAATTTTAATAAAGACAATGATACTTCTATGGTGACAGTTTTATAATAGCAGGAAATAAAGTTGCTTGAACTCAACAATGTAACCATGGAACTTATGCCCAATACCAAGTAGAATGCAAGTAAGATGTTATACAATGATTATATGCTTGATTTATTGCGAAATAAATTTAATTGGATGGAATTTTCTCAATATATAATGGTTGTGTCAACATTTTTAACATAAACAAATAGATGGCGGCGTATGCAAAGCGTTGGAAGGATGATCTTTGCGGATCTTCGAAACTAGGGTTTTTCTCAGTAAGGCACAATGCAATTTTTGAACTAGGGGTGGATTTTGAATAACTTTGTGTCAAGAGATTTTGGGTAGCGTGGTCACAGGGTCCTTGGAAAAATACACTTACAAGAGCTTACGGAACTCAGTTATATCACTTGGTTTGGATTTTATGCACATATTTGCCTGCATGTCTTGAGGATGTGAGTTAAAACTCACTATAAAACACAAATTGGGCCACATATGGATGGAAATTTGGTTACATTGGACTTGAGGCATCGTATTATAGCTAGGGTGACCCCTCCCCTATGATTCATTTTACCGAAAAATGGTTTGCTCAAGGATATTCAAAACTACAGTTTTTCTTAGTAAGACATGGTGCAATTTTTGAACTAGGGGTCGATTTTGAAGAACACTACTTCAGGAGATTATGGATATCATGATCAGGTGGGCCTTGTCCAAACAAACTTTTGAGATCTTATAGAACTTAGTTATTCCACGCATTTTAGATTTTATGCCCCTAGACCAAATTTTCAATGTGTCCCTAAATGACTTAAGGAGGTGAGTTATAACTTTCCATAAAACACTAATCAAGCCTCAGATCAATGCATTGTTAGTTGAATTGGACTAGGGGAATATGATTACAGTTAGGGGATCCCATTCCCTGTGATTCCATTTCTCAAAAAAAAAAAAAATCAAGGATATTTTAAACTAGGGTTTTTCTCAATAAGGCACAATGCAATTTCTAAACTCAAGGTCAATTTTAAAGAACACTATGTCAGATGATTGTGGGTAGCACGGTCACAAGGGACTTAGAAAAACACACTTTTTAGAGCTTATAAAACTCATTTATGCCGCTCGGTTTGGATTTTATGCCCCAAGACCAAATTGTTAATATATCCCTTAATGACTTGAGGAGGCGATTTGCAACTCACCATAAAAACTAATCGGGCCTCAGATGGATGAACCGTCAATTGAATTAGAATTGGGACACCATATTATAGCTAGGGGGACCCTCCCCTATGATTTGTTTACTTGGAAAATAGTTTTTTCGAGGATCTACGAACCTATTGTTTTGCTAAGTGACACAGTGAAATTTTAAACCAGGGGTGGATTTTGAAGAAAATTGTGTTAGGAAATTGTGGGTAGCATGGTCAAAGGGACTTGGCCAAACACACTTATGAGATCTTACAAAACGCATTTATGTCACCTGTTGGTTATTCTTCTCTTACTACTTCTTAGGCTTACCCAGGTTCAGATCTAAACAAGCTTCCAACAAAGCCCTCTAAACTATCGGCCCTCCTGGTAAACTAGAAGGAAACACAACGCACAAAGTGTAATATGCAGTCTCACCCAAGATAGTTCTATGGGTTATTGTAATACTCAAGTTCTTGGAGTCTGGGAATGAGTGGAGATATGGGATTGTACTTTGTGATCTTCATTCATTTACTATCTCATACATCTAGATTTAATATACTGTCATTCTTTATCCATGCATGTAAATCAACAAGTCTAACTACTTCATCAAGAAATTTATCTAAGAGTTAACCATTGATAGAAAATAAATAAACAATAAACAGTTTACATAATGCATGATCTGTCATGGTTCACCCCCTCCTGGGCTGTGTCCACAAATATTTGGCTTTTCTTCTCTTTTATTATAGTTTCTCCAAAATCATGGCGTTGCACACATTACATTCTCTGATCTTACAATATCAATAGGCTTATTGATCCTTGTGAGGATGACTAGATCACACCAGGCTCCTCATCCTACAATCTAACCCTTGGGATCGAATTGTTTAACCCTCTTATAGATCAACAACTTACAAAAATATGACATATCTTACAATCTCTGGTTCTACTACACAAAATTGTCCTCCTTTTTATGCCCGACCTCCTAAATCTCGAACTCCCTACCTAGACCTCTTAGGTACTTACTTATACATATTCTTGGTCTATTAACCATTAGCATATCTTACAAAAACCCTAACGCTAATGCAGTTAGGTTTCCTTGCATGTGTGACTTGCATGATTTCCTCACACATGCTTCTTTTTATTCGAGCTTTGTTTCTCCCACTTCGTACTTTTCTCTCCAAAAATAGCCTTTTCCCCAAAATGGGCTTGCGCCCAACACTGCTCAGCTTGGATTTTATGCCCTTGGACCAAAATGTTAATGTGTCCTTGAAATGGCTTGAAGAGGCGAGTTGCAACTCACCATAAAATAATAACTAGGCCTTGGATGGATGAACCATCAGTTGCATTGGTCTCGAGGCACCAAATTTTAGCTAGGGGGACCACTCCCCTATGATTTTGTTTCCCACAAAATAGTTTGATTGAGGATCGTTGAAACTAGGTTTTTTCTCAGTGAGGCACAGTTTAATTTCTAAACTAGGGGTGTATTTTGAAGAACAATATTTCAGGAGATTGTGAGTAGAATGTTTATGTGGGCCTTGGGATAAACACACTTGCAAGAGATTATAGAACTCAGTTATGCCACTAGGTTTGGATGTTATGCCCCCAAACCAAATTGTCAAGATCTCCTTGAATTGCTTGAGGAGGTGAGTTGCAACTCACCATAAAACACTAATTGGGACACATATGGATGACCATTAAATTCCATTGGACTTGGAGAATCAAATTAAAACCAGGGGGACATGTCCCCTATGATCATATTTCTCAAAAAACAGTTTGTTCAAGGATCTTTGAAACTAGAGATTTTCTCAATTAAACATAGTGCAATTTCTAAACTAGGTGTCAGATTTTGAAGAACACTATGTTAGGTGATTGTGGGTAGCATGGTCAGGTGGGTCTTGGCCAAAAAAATTTCCAAGAGTTTATGAAACTCAATTATTCCACTCGATTTATATTCTATTCCCTTAGACCAAATTGTTATTGTCTCCCTAAATGGCTTGAGGAGGTGAGTTGTGAGTCACCATAAAGCACTAGATGAGCCTCAAATGGGAGAATCGTCAGTTTCATTTGACTTGTGGAAATGTATTACAGATAGGAGGACCTGTCCCCTATGATCTCATTTCCCTAAAAATAGTTTGATCGAGGATCTTCGAAAGTAGGGTTTTTCTTACTAAGGCATAGTACAATTTTTGAACTATGGGTGGATTTTGAGAAACACTATGTCGGGAGATTGTGGGTAACGTGGTCATGTGGGCCTTGGAAAAACACACTTTAGAGAGATTAAAAAATTAATTTATGCTTCTGAGTTTGGATTGTATGCCCTCATACCAAATTGTCAATGTGTCCATGAATAGCTTTGGGAGGGAGTTGCAACTTCCTGTAAAACTCTAATCGGGCCTCAGATGGAAGAACTGTCAGTTGCATTAGAATACTGATACTGAATTACAACTAGGGGTATATCTCCCTTGTGATTCATTTTCCCAGAAAACAATTTTCTCGAGGACCTTTGAAAATAGGTTTTTTCTCAGTAAGGAATAATACAATTTATGAACTAAGGGTTAATTTTGAACAACACTATGTAAGACAATTGTGGGTAGCATGGTCACATGAGCCTTGGAAAAGACACTTTCCAAATCTTATGGAACTTAGTTATGGCACTGGGTTTGGATTTTATGCCCCCAAACCAAATTGTCAATGTGTCTCTAAATGGATTGAGGAGGCAAGTTGAAACTCACCATAAAACTCTAATTGAGCCTCTAATGGATGAACCATCAGTTCTGTTAGACTCCTAAAACCAGATTACAACTATGGGTACCCCTCCCCTATGATTCCATTGCTAATAAAATGGTTTTCTAGAGGATCTATAAAACAAGGGATTTTCTCATTAAGGCATAGTGCGATTTTTGAACTAGGGTTAAATTTTGAAGAACATTGTTTCAGGAAATTGTGGGTAGCGTGGTCACATGATCCTTGCAAAAAAACACTTGTTGGATCTTACATAACTTGGTTATGTTGCTCGGTTTGTATTTAATGCCCCAAGATGAAATTGTCAATGTGTCCTTGAATGGCTTTAGGAGGTGAGTTGCAACTCACCATAAGACTTTAACTGAGCCTATGATGGATGAATCACCAGTTGTGTTGGAATCCTAACACCAGATTACAAATAGGGGTACCCCTCCCCTATGATTATGTTTCCCAAAAAATGGTTTTCTCGAGGATCTTTGCAACTAATTTCTGAAATAGGGGCCAATTTTGAACAATATGTTGGGAAATTGTGGGTAGTGTGGTCATGTGAACCTTGGCCAAACAAACTTGGAGGAGCTTATGGAACTTAATTATGGAACTAGGTTTGGATTTTGTCTTCCTAGACCAAATTGGTAATGTGTCATTGAATGGATTTAGGAGGAGATCTGTAAATCACCAGAAAAATCTATTTGGTCCTTCAATGGATGAAACATCATTTCCATTGGACTCTTGAAACCATATTACATCTAGGGGTACCCCTTCCCTTTGATTTGGTTTCCCAAAAAATGGTTTTCTCTAGGTTCATTGAAACTAGGGTGTTTCTTAGTAAGGCATAGTGCAATTTCTGAACCACGAGACAATTTTGAAGAACATTGTATCCGTAAAATGTCGATAGCATGTTCACATAATCCTTGGAGAAACACACTTTTAGGAGCTTATGGAACTCAACTATGTCACTCAGCTTGAATTTTATGCCCCATGATCAAATTGTCAATGTGTCCTTGAATTGATTTAAGAGGCGAGTTGCAACTTGCATAAAACTCTAAACATGACTCCGATGGAAAAACCGTCAGTTATGTTGGACTCCTGACACTATATTACAACTAGGGGTACCCGTCCAATGTAATTTTGTTTCCCAAAAACTAGTTTGTTGGAGGATCTACAAAATTGGGGTTTTTCTTAGTAAAGCATAATACAATTTCTGAACTAGTGGTTAGTTTTGAAGAACATTGTGTCGAGTGATTGTGGTTAGCATTGTCACATGAGCCTTGTCCAAACACACTTGCAAAATATTATAGAACTTGATGATGTTGCTCGGTTTGGATTTTATTCCCAGGACCCAATTGTCATTATGTCCCTTCATGGATTTACGAGGCAAGTTGTAACTCGCCATAAAAATATAAGTGGGCCTCCAATGAATTTCTAGTTTTGTTGGACTCCTAACACCAGATTGCAGCTAGGGGTACCACTCTCCCATGATTCCATTTTCGATAAAAATGGTTGTTCAAGGATATCTGGAACTAGGGTTCTTCTTAGTAAGGCATACTGTAATTTCTGAACTAGGGATTGATTCAAAAGACCATATCATGTGTCATGCCCTTCTTTTCTTATCTTCTTTTCTCAACTTGGAGATATTATGTGCATTTTTGGAGTGATATTGTGGATTTTTTCTTATTTTGGTGGATGTTTCATGAAACTAGGGTTTCTTTATGCATAACAACTTTGTCTAGTAAGTGATATTTTCCAAGTATTTATGTTTTCTTCATGGTATTTAAGTAAATTATCTATTAAAGTGGTTATAATTACATGTTATCTTATTCCCTTAAACAATTCTCTCTAGAAACCCTAAGGAATAATTAAGAAGGTTTGACCTAGGCTTACGATTGGATTATCCTAGGGTTTTGATATGTAAGTTTTCTCTTTCCTTTAACCTCCATTGAAGGTGTCACTTTAACTCCATATGCCAAAGAATTCAAGACGACGTGAGTATTTATCATTTGCAAGTGATATAAAACCACGGTTTACCTCTCTTTCTAATGATTTGCACTAATTGTTTGGAATCATCTCTATCATATTCATTTCTATAATAATTGCATTTGCATCCATTAGGGCTTATCATATTGCACTCAATTAATATAGTTTCATGTTCTTTGTTCATGCAATCCTTGGTGGATGTTTTACAAGTATTTTCATTTTCATTTTCCATTTATTCATTCACTTTCTTGTTGATTTGTCGCTAGTATATTGTTGTTGGTGTGAATTTTTTACATGCTTAAACATTTAGTCTTATCATGGAGCTCTTATGTTCAATTTTGGAGTGATATTGTGGATGCTTTTGATATTTTGGTGGGTGTTTCATGAAACTAGGGTTTCTTCATGCATAAAAACTTGGTACTGTAAGTGGTAAGTAGTAGTAACTAGGGTTTCTTCATGCATAAAAACTTGGTACTGTAAGTGGTAAGTAGTAGTAACTAGGGTTTCTTCATGTCTAGCGATTTGGAAAAGTTAGTTAGTGGCATCATCCTAGGTCATTTAGTGGTGACTGTTGATGACCATTGTCATTAGGTTAATATATTTCATAATGGATAGAGATAGTCATCATTAGATCAAGTTATTTGGTGATGGTTAGTTACCATATTTATTATTTTGAGGTTTTTTTTTGTGATGAGCATTACGAGATTGTTTCCAAGTTTAGTTGCAAAAATAGGAATTGGTGATAGGCTTAAAAATATCTTCCATACCTTGCACATTAAGTTGGGTATAAAATATTGTAAGTGATATTTGGTGCTCAAGTACTGCGGTGGTTTGAATAGATATAGCTAGGAATAAATGGAGTTTCTGGGAATCTCTTCATTGGGCGCGACCTATCAATATGCCATCAAAATCAAGCAGAATCTTAAACAAAAGACACAGAACCCCTCACAGCAAAAGTAGGGAAAGGGTAGCCCCAATCCATAGAAAAAGGGGCAGAGAAAAGATGGATATCCTTAGGAAAAATAGTATAAGTCATAAACAAAGAAGGATAATGGAAAGACAAATAAAGATACCAAGAAGTGGTGCGACTTCCATAAGATCCCTTGGCATAAAAATGTTGATTTCCACTCAAAACAATCATTGGTGGATAAGGTAAAATACTCTAAATCAGATGCAGGTTCTAACTATGAGTTAGAAATAAAAAAGGGGAGACATATAATTGATGTGGAACCTAGTGCCACCGTTTCTACCACCAAGATCCATCCCAGTGAACCTGATGAGCCAGATGAAGGCATGCACCTCTTTAATTCACAAATGTGGGTGAAAGGCACACCACTACACTTCATAGTCGATAGTAGTAGATATAATAACCTCATCTCAACATAGGTCATCAAGAAAATGGCCCTGCCAATAATGTTGCACCTGCATCTCTACACCATCGTATGGATCCACCAAGGAAGCGATCTTTGTGTCATCCAATAGTGTCGCATGTCCTATGTCATCAAGCCCTTCAAAGATGAGGTATTGTGCGATGTTTATCCCATTGATGTTTTTGATGTTCTTTTGGGCCAACCTTGTTTATGGAAACATCATGCTATATATGAGTCTAGGCCTCATAATGTTATTATTACTTTGGACAGGAAATTTTATAGGATTCTTGAGGTAGTCCAACCTAGTTCCATTTTCTTGATCAATTCCAAGTAATGCAGGAAGGTCATCTCTCAGACTAGGAAGTTTGTCTTCTTCATAATTTTCTCTTAGAGTGAGTGAAACATTGTAACCGCATCCATGGCCTTCGCGGCTGACCTCTCCATGCAACAGAAGCAAGTGGATAGGGTCGTGTCATAATAAAAATACGTCTTCTTCTCACCTACTTGGGTACCTATGCACTATCAGGTCAAGCATTCCATCGATCTGACCCCCAACACACCGCTACCCAATGGTTCAGTCTATCGCCACTCTCTATTATAAAATGAGAATATCAAGAGTCACATCAAAGAAATGCTCCAAAAGGGGAACATATGACCCAACTCATTCCTGTGTAGAAGCCTAATCATCCTTGTGTAGAAGAAATACGGGACCTAATGACTTTATATTGATTATCGGTCCCTAAATAAAATCACAGTCAGGAACTGGTACTTGATTCCCTGAATCAATGATCTCCTTAATCATCTCAAGGGGGACAAATACTTTAGTACGATTGATCTGAAATCTACCTGCCATTAGGTCCCAATAGTGTAGATAGATGTATGGAAGACTACCTTCAAGTCAAAAGAAGGTCTTTTTGAATGGTTGGTCATGCCATTTGGTTTGACAAATTCCACGACAATGTTCATGACAATGATGGATGATATCTTGTAGCCTTTCAAAAATTATTTTGTAGTGGTGTATCTGGATGACGTCCTTATCTACAATAAGACTTGGGAGGAACACTTGTAGCATATTTAGCAGGTTCTGCAGACTGTACGACAACACAATCTATATGCCAACTTTGGAAAAATTCTCCTCTGGCATGGACAAGGTCCAGTACCTAGGATACATTGTTGATGAGTGTGGTGTGCATGTGGATCCAGCCAAGATACAGGTCATTCGTGACTGGCCATACCCAACCATGCTCACTGAGCTTCAGAGCTTCCTATGCCTTGCCAATTTCTATAGTAGGTTCATGCTGGGATTCTCCCATATTGCATGGACCCTCATCCAAGTAACCAGGGGTGGTGGTAAGGAAAATTTTGTGTTGAACATATCCCAATAGCAATCATTCGATGATTTGAAGTGGTGTTGATGCTCAGTACCATTGCTTTCAATACCCAACCTGCAAAAACCCTTTGAGATTGAGACAAATGCTTCAGACTATGTTGTGGGTGTAGTTATCACTCAGCATGACCACCCTATTGCCTATAATACTGAGACACTATCAAATTTCATTTGTAAGTACCCTACTTACAACAAATAAATATACCCCATTGTGCAAGCCTTCCTCCAGTGGAGGAATTACATTCTCAGGAAGGAGATAGTCATCCACATTGATCATAAGTCGTTGCAGTTCATGCACACACAAGGAAAATTACAGAATGGTCGACATCAGAAGTGGTCCACATACTTGCAGCAGCTCCACCTCAACATCAAGTATAAAATAGGAAGTACTAACCACATCCTTGATTTCCTCAGTCGACCTTCAGTCACATCACTCACCACAGTACTAGACTCTTTCAGCCATGAGACCTCTAGGTGGCCCCAACTCTATGTGAAATATCCTTACTTCGCCACCACTTACCAGATGTTGGGCACAAACACAGTTGTCACTAATTTCCATCTTCAATATGGGATTTTGTTCCATCTGGGACATCTCTATATTCCATTAAGTGAGAGAGTGAATTTTATTTGGAAAACCCACTAAAGTCGGGTGGCAACAAACTTTGGCATAGAAAAGACAGTGGAAGTATTGCAGCAACATTTATACTAGTTGAAACTTCAACATGATGTCAACAAGTATATCAGGTCCCGCACTACCTATGATATTGCCAAAACATCCACTAAGAAATAAGGCATGTACACCCCTCTACCTACTCATGGCAGGCCTTGGGAATCCATATAAATGGACTACATGTTGGGCCTTGTGTCCACCAAGCAGGGAAATGACTTTGTTTTTTTGGTTGTTTATCACTTTTCCAAGATGACGATTATGGCCGCCTGCAAGAAAAGTATCACAATGGAGACCACTTACAAGATATTATTTGAAAAAGTGTGGGTACATTTTGGGATACCACAAACCATTATCTCAGATCAGGATAGTCATTTCCTCAGCATATTTTGGTCAAGCCAGTGATCACTATTGGACAGCAATATTACCAAATCCATTTCCTTCCACCCTCAGATGGATGGCCAAACTGAGGTCATTAACCAGATGATCATGCATGTCATATGCATGTACATTTCCAAGAACCCCCACACATGGTATGAGATCCTTCCCTATGTTCAACATAGCTACAATAGATCCATACATAGCTCAACTGGACACAACCCGTTTCAGGTGGGGTTGGGATTTCAACCATTGGGTCCCATGGATGTTGCACTACCCCTTGAAGCCACCTAGGCAGACTCGCCCCATGCTCAAAGTAAAGCTGACAAATCCATCCAGTTCATTGAGAAGATCCAACACATCTGCCAACAGGTTTGGGATATTTTATAGAAGTCCAATGCCAAGTACAAGAAACACCATGATCAACATCAGGTGCCACACAAGTTTCAGGTAGGAGACAAAGTTTGGTTGCACTTGCAAAAAGAACTCCTTAAATGGCCCCATCAAAATCTTTGTCCATTATTCTATGGACCTTACACCATCACTAAGGGTGTGGGAAACAATTCTTTTGAGCTCAACATTCCCCCCTTCCTTTGCTTGTGATGCAGGAGCATCCACGAGAGCATCCGCAGCATCATCACGTCGTCAAGCGAGCCAACACACACACTTTTGAAATGCATTGGAGATTGGTGCACCGTCGTTTGGATGAGAGCATTCATAGTGAAGCGCACTTGTATTGTAATAGTAGATAGGAAGGCATTTATTTGATTTTAATGCTGGTAGATAGAATTCGCTGTAGATTAGACAGTTTAGCTTTAGAGAGGGAAAACGGAATAATAGACACCCTCCATGTATATTCATTTTATCATCTCATTCATTCATACAGGAGCAAGAGAGGAAGAAGCTTGTGCAAAAACCCTCCATGTACAGTCAATTGAATTAATAGGAAAGCACTGATTCAATTACCATGGATGTGTTGGATACCTTTGTGTTCTTGATGTTATGCTTCTGTTTACTTGCTTCCTTTTATGCGTATCTGTTATATGCTGCATATGTGATTGCATATCAGGTCAGGAACCTGAGAGAATGAGTTTCAATTGTTTCTCTGCTTAGTCCGTGAGATTCCTGCATCGAGCG
>ML798919.1:152815-165913 GCA_009831015.1 Picea engelmannii | reverse complement strand
GAATCCGGAGTGTCGGAGATTCGGCATTCGGGGATTTCAGCAGCAAAGGACTCAGAGTCGTGGGTTCCGCGATCCGCGAAGTCCCGAAGGTGACGGAATAGAGTGGGACCCCGGAGACACAGTGGAGTCCAGGTGGCATGCTCACATGACCTCGGAGTTTTGGCACTCAGGAAATAAATAGGTCGAGGTTCGCGCCCCAAGTGGAAATTTCCCGGGGTTGACCTTCGACCATCGGGATTTCGGAGTTCACTTCCCCGGGGACAACATCGTGGGTTTCGCGATCTCGCGAGGTCCGATCTCCCGAGAGCACGTGTGGAAAAGATCACCGAGTAAACTGTGGGTAGAACTCCCGAGCGGAGAGGAAGAGCTGAGTCTCTTCGGGCCGAGAGGGAGAGAAGGTCCTGGTAGAGCGACCGCCTGCTGAGAGGCGAGGTTGCCGTCAGCTTGCACCTAGTGTTCAATGTGGATCTCCTTCGGCCATATTTTCCACCATTATTGGACACCATAGAAATAGAAGAATATTTGACCCCAACATAGCTCAACCCTAACTAAATGGAATAGGAATCCACTAATTAGATCAAATACATGCAGGTCAATGGAACTCTCCAGCAAAGGATCCAACTTTATCAAGTTGTCAAAGGGGGGAGGCTCCTGCACCAAGGCAAGTGGCTCACCCAGGGAAAACTTCAGCATAGATTTCCTCATCTAATGGGGGAACTTAACACAATGGAGACCATTTCTTAATAAGGGAGGAGGATTTATCCAGGTGTATAGACCTTTCCAATGGGCTATCGTGCACCTAAAACATAGATCATATGCAAAAGTTATGACCCCAAGAAGTTTATGTACCAACTTACCCCAACGGGGCCCACATGACTTTTGGTGCTTCATCTCCTAGGGTTAGGTTTTTGGATGTCTATGGTTTTCTCATTCATTTTTATTGTACAAAGGATTTCAAAGCCTCATTTTATTGATATTCTTGTGAATGAGAACATATGTCACATCTCTTCTCATAGATAGGGCACCACCATTCTAGAAAGCTTGTTTTCATTCTGCATTTTACAATTTCAACATATTTCTTTATTGAACAAAAGCCAATTTTATTGTATCTCTATTATTGTTCATGTTGTCTCTATGTTAATAATAATAATAATCTGTGTTCATTTCATTCTACTCATAAAATCTAGATCACTCAAGTTCTACTCAACTTATCCAACCAATGCACAAGGAATATGCCCAACCATGGCATAGAAATATTCCATAGAAATAATTTGTCCATTTCACACTTAGATAATTACTGGTATGTATATGGAACAAGCACATCCAAACATATACATATAAATTATATGTACATGTATACAAGATATGAGGATGGGAAACTCTCAAGATGAGTGCCTAACATATGTATGTCATATATGTAATAATGTTACAAAGATACAATATAAAATACACCCTACAAGTAAACCTTTCCCAATACACCATTCAAAGAACTAGGAAACTGCCTTTCCCAATACACCATACAAGTAAACCCCAAGATTCATTTACAAGTTTATGTTTGACAACCTTACCTGTTGAACTCATCCCAAGACTCATCCATCAAATTCATCTCTAAACTCACCTAAATATTTGACCCAACTTGTCCTAGATCATTGTCTATTTTTTTTCCAAAAATAACCTCAATGTCATCTCAGAATCATCCACAACATACCACAATTTTCTATGTCATGTCTCAGACTCAATACTATGTAGAAATGACTTGCCTCCTTGGGTGAGTTCATCCAATGTACTCCTCTTTCTCGAATCCACCTAAGTTGATTGTTTCTTGCTTCCTTCCTTACTAACTTATCTTAGTGAAGCCTCTCCATACTTATATGTAGCTTTCTAAACACTTGGCATTCCATGTCTCTTGGAGTGGTCCCAAACCAACTCATCGATTGCATGCACTGGTCAACATGAGTCACCCCAAGTGTGCATTGTTGTATGGTCGGTCTAGTCATCCATGACTAAGGTACCCCATCCATGAGTCACCTTATATGTGCCTAGGTCATCTAATTGTCCATGCCAAAATGTGCCCAAGGCCCACATGTTGAAAATAATGTCATTTTCAATTTGTTCCCAAGGAATGCATGTCTAAGGGAGTACACTTGACAAGTGCATCTTCAATAATGATACATGGGAACTTATGCAGAAGGGCACCTCGATCGCTTGTCACAAACTCCAAGTGAAAATTTCCCAACTTGACTAATCCATATAAGTCTCAAAAATCCAACTCTTCCCCACTCCTTAGTGCATCCAAATAAACTCATCCACAATAACATATCCCCAAGTGCAAATTTCCCAATTGGACATGTCCATATAAGTATCAGAACTCCAAGTCTACCCCACTCCTTAGTGCATCAAAATCAACTCATTTGTGACACCTTATCCATACACAAGAGTGCTCAAGTCTCCACAATATCTATGTAGATATTTCAGTCTATCTCAAGTGGAACCCAAGGAAATATCTCTACATTGTCTTGTCAAGGGAAACCCAAAATGTGTTCCTTTCCTTTGGGCCAAGGCGTCTCGGTCATTCAAAATTCACAACCATGTTGGTGTGACAGAGGTTCCCTAATTCTCCATAGGTGAGGGTCTTACATCATGCCTGGCTAAAATTCATTTCCTCCTTGAACAACTACTTCCTCATGAAGTATCGAAAAGTGTGCATCCATCCACAACCAAGTCTATTGGAAACCCTAAATTTTGAAAAATAAACACAACCATCTGCAATAGGTGTGCAACCTTCCACACTTCTCTCTATCCAAATTTTCTATGCACCCACTTTTTCTACTCCATGTATGAATTCCCATGCCCAATTCTATCCTCAATGCTTCAATCCACCACTACCCCACTGCGGTGATCATACTTCCCTATCGCACTTGTCTCCTACAACTTCTACATACAAAACTTCATTAAAAAACATCCAATTATTGGACCCTTATGACCTACTACCATGCACTTACTCTAACCATATTCTTCATGACTCTGTACATTGTTCTCCTCAAGTCTCAAACTGGTCAAGTAACTAATCCAATGATCATGCTCAATCCATGAGAATGTAAATTCTCATGCCCAAACATAGTCTTTTATGTCCACATTTCAGTCACTCTATCCAACCTCAGAATACCAAGGTAAGGTCACCACATTGTTATTCCTACTATCGCCATCCAATATTTATCAATGATCTCATTCAAAACATGCAAGTGTTTCACTTATGAACCTAATGTTGTTTTTGTGCTTCTACCCCTTTGATATGATTCCATGCACTATATCTTCCAAGTTTTGAACTAGTTGGATGTCCATTCCAACCATCATGTCCATCCCTTGAGAATGTACAAACTTCATTATAAAAACTAGTAACTTCCTTCTACAATTCAATCCATTTGCACTACGTTCCTAGACCAAGGTAAGGTCACCTCTCTTGTATTGTTTTACTTTGAAGTCACTACAAAACAAGGTTTTCCCATAGAACCTTGGATCCAATCTCCACTCCATTGTAGTTAGCCAATCTTCTATAAATCCATAAGAAATTTTTTCCACTTTGTTGATGGGTCTAAATTATATTGACAATAGTAAGGGGTTCTCCCTAGTAAGAAGTCCCAATTAGACCTCTCACTGCCTGGAATAGGGAACCCATCTAGATTCTGGCTCGGTAGCCATTGTTGGTTTGGTTTTACCGGTTGCGGCCTAATCCACCGATGAAGGTGAGTAATGGGTGATTATGAAGATGGAATATGTAGATGAAGAATATGTAAATGTAGGAATCTAATCTAGTTCTAATATACCCTATCCTAGCTATGACCAAATTAACGTAAGTGAATGAGCTATGACATGTAACTAAATCTACCAATAGCTTCACCTAGATAGTTGAAATGAAGAAATAAAGTCAGATAATACATTCACATGAATATATATAACCCGAATACTATAAGTCACTATATCACATACATTGGAAGCTCATTCGCTCAGGACATGTAATATAAGAAAGAGTGACAAAACTGCAAGAAAACATATATTGAATCAAAATAGTCCATAAACAAACATGCTCTTACAATCCATGTGAATGTTAGGTTATGAAAAAGGTATAAATATCTTCCTTTTTCCCACATTTCATGATATCATCTTGATTGACTTCTCGATTATTTAGGAGCAAATAGAATAGAAAATGAATAATATACTCTTTAGCGTTATTGTTGAAGTTAGATTACATAGATCCTAAATATGATTGGAATTGTATGGTTTTATTACAGGATTGGTTAAATATTGTCAAACTCAAGATAGCAAAAGAAATCTTGAAGATGCGCAAGCTATTTGAGGTTAAAGACTTTATGGCGCAAGGTAGTTTTGAAGATGATCGAGTTGCTTATATTGTAATAGTAAAGCAATCCTGAGGATCTCTCGATCCTCAGAATAGATTAATTTACCTATATTATTGTAATATATAAGGAGTAAATAGATCTTGAAAAGGGTAGAAGAATTGCACCCAAGAACTCAGAACTTAGAATTGCTATGCATTAGCAGTTTTTGTAAAATGTTGTACCAGCTATGAAATCAATAGAAGATTCGAGCAGTTTAATCATTTCTATATACTGAATTTCAAATAGCAGTGCTTCTAAGGACCAAGGGACCAGTCTAAAGGAGCTATTGTTCGACCTGTAATTGTATTAGTTCAATTTTTGTTTTGTGATTCAATTCTCCTTTATAGTGGCTAAATGAATGCATAAGTGTGTTGATAATTTCGTGTCAATTGCAAGAGATAGATATTCCCTGAAGCATTAGATGATTGTTGTTCCAATTCCTATTACTGAGATTTGATGCATGGCAGTTCCTCATAAGTTCACATTTGTTGTTCCTTTCACTTAGTTTACATCTATTGTTCCTTTCACTTAGTTAACATTTGATGTTCCTTTCACTTAGTTTACATTTGTTGTTCCTTTTCGTTAGAATATAGTTGTTGTTCTTTTCAATAGAAATACAATTGTTGCCTCTTTTCGACTAGATTACAGTCTCTATTTCTTTCCATAGATAGAGTAATTCGCCTTTTTCTTTCCAACAATTTGATTCATAATAATAGTCATTTCTGCAATTCTTTATCTAGATTCAATTACTTCTCTTAAAATGAATTCAATAGATTAATTAGTTTCTTTCCATTGCACAGCTTTATATTTCAATTCCTAGAATCTTTAATGAATGTTTGAGGAACTTGAGTGTTGATAAACTCATATTTTCTTTCACTACACGATTTTAGCCTCTATGAGTTATTTGCATAGACTTTGCCATTATTCTTTGAGATAAAAGACGAATCCTCGGGTTGATAAATTAATGTTAAACTAAGGTTGTTTTTAGACATCTTTAGAGCCCAACATTTTGGCGTCGTTGTCGGGAAGAATGTCAAAGGTAGCATAGATTGTGCCTCTGGAGGATGAGGTATTAAAGACAGAAGGTAACAAACTACGCAGGCAATAAGTAAGATGCTTATACCAATGCCTACCTCCAGCTAATGCATTAAGAGGTTGCATAGGTGTTTTTTTTTTTTTCTTTCTTGATTTTCCTTTTTTTGTGAAGTGCATATGACTAAGAAGAAAGATCTTGAAAAACCAAAACCCCCACCAAAAATTACCATAGCCCAGGGCTCGATGCTCCATGGAAGAAGCACTTTCATAGACGACATCATCCAAAAAGAAGAATATCAAGCTTCGGTTGGACCTAGGAAAGGATCTACCCAAATCCCTCAGGTGTTAGTTTACCAACTGCAACCCACGTCGAGATTCATAGAAAAACTGAAGGGACTGAGAAAATCTTTCAAAGCACAAATCTTCCACCCCTCAACCCTTTAGAAAATGGAAACTCTTGTAATCTAGAGGAAGGAGAAGGAGAAACCAGTGGGATAGCTAAGACAGACCCACCACCCAATCCTGAATCTCTTGTGAAAGAAGAAGGAATACCCAAAATCCCAGATAGAGGGAGTGCAATCAAATCCCCTAGAGGATTAGATAACCAATCAATTCAAATAAAACATCCGGATCAAGAAATCCCTCAAGATTTCTGCATATTTTCGATCAAATGGAACAACCAAATCCACAACATCCCCAGACTTCCACTTTGGAATATTCGATAGTTGATCCAATCACCAATGCCCCCATGAAGGCAATTCCCCTACAAAACCTGCCAACCTTTCATGGATTAATCTCAAAAGATATGGATGCATTCTTATTTGAATTTGATGTCCTATGTAGAGGGTATGATTACACCTCTGAACCCCAAAAATTAAAATTGTTCCATTTCACTTTGAAAGGAGCAACTCTACGTTGGTTCATGGGATTAGGGAGAAGAACTATAAACTCATGGGATGAGATGAAACAGGCTTTATTGGCAAAATATCAAGATTATTGTAGAACTAGAGACTTAAAAGATGAAATCTTTCAAATGAATGCAAACGAAAATGAATCATTAGAAGAATATGTCGAGAGATTTGAATATAATTTACAAAGATCACCCTATGGCACGTTACGAGGTGAAGTACTTAAGGAAACTCTTATTAAAGGTATGACAGATGAATGGGTAGAAACGCTGAATTTAATGGGGAAGGGTGAAATTTATCAAGAAACTTATGATGACATTGTTCTACTATGCGTCAAGTGCTCAAGAGGAAGTTCACAGACCAGATTAGGGATGCATACCCCCCTCACCAGAAATAGCAATATTACCAGTGGGGGTGTTATGCGAGTTGAAGTTGGTAATCTCTTAGAAAAATTCAAAACATATATTATGATCACTTTGACTACACAATTGGATGTATTGCAGGCCAAACAGAAAAAAATAGAAGCATAACAAACGTTGGTCATATTTTGCCACAGGTGCAGAAGAAAACATGGCCCAAGGGATTGCCCTTTGGACGTGGTTTGGGTCTGCACTATCTGCACCAAGGATCATGACATGAAACAATGCCCATCACTTCCTGGACTGAAAGTTGTCTTTAGATAAGCAGAAGAAGAAACAAAGCCATTATATATGATGGATCAGCGTGGTCAATGGCAGAATCAGCCTCCAAATACATTGCAGGACCCTTCCTTTTTCTTATCTGGACAGTATAATCAGTAGCAATCTCCTGGTATCACATGGCAAGGTTAGTCGTTTACTAATCAGAACTGGTAGCCCCAACAATACCCACCTACAAATTCCACTTGGAAAAACCATCCCGCTGCAAATCCTGCCTAGCAGAATCAGCCAACTGCAGTTTCCACTTGGCCTAACTCACAATATCCCACCTCATACTAGAAAAACTCAAATAACAACATGTACCCTTCACAATGGCCCAACATGACTACAAAAAACCCAAATTGGAATCAAAATTGGCAATGCCCTGTGGGGATAAATAACCAACCCATGGGGATGGCCCCTCAAACTCAGCCTACATTACAAGAACCACTCCAATTGCCCCATAACCCACAATCCCAATTGCTCCCTCAACTACCAGCCCAACCTCACCCAAATCTAAATAACAAACCGGCTCAGCTCGTCCAGATTATGGAGAATGGAGAAGGAGAGACCAACTTGGTAGGGTGAAGCGAACTACGATTGAGATCGGGATGAATAATCTCTCATGAAGAAAATAACGTTTTTCAAGAGCAGGAAAGTGAAAAACAACCAATAATAACACCTTCGACTGTGGTAATAACATAATAAATTGAGCAGGAGGGGAACACAGTCGAATCACAAGATCCTGATAATGATGCAACACCCTCCCCTCTGTTCCTCGAAAGATTTATGATAGAAAAACCGACTGTATATCCCAACGTCGACATTGTAGGGGAACTCAAGAATTTATATATCAAGATTCCACTCCTGCAAGCTCTTCGGGACATCCCAAACTACGCAAAAACAATCAAGGAGCTATGTGGGAGAAAGCCCATCAGAAAAATTAAAAATCCATCATCAACAGTCTGTGTGGTAAGAGCCTTGTCCGATCTAATTTTAGGTAGACAAGAACCAGTTAAATATGCAGATCCAGGGAATCCCATAGTGACAGTTCAAATCCAGGGTTGTTCGTTTCCCAATACACTAGTTTATTTGGGAGCATCCATCAAAATCCTGACTATGGAAACCTACAATACCCTGGGTTTTAACTCCTTCGAACCCACCGCAATAATGTTGCAGTTAGTAGATCGATCGATAGTTCGACCAGTTGGCACATTACATGATATAGCCATCTCTGTCGACTCTTGGGAATATATGGCGAATTTCCTCATGATCAACCCAAGAAGTGGACTTGAAGGGCATCCATTGATACTGGGTAGGCCATGGCTTGCAACAACATATGCGTACATAGGATGTCGAGTAGGTAATATGACAATCTATAGAGGGGGTATCACGAAGACCCTCACTTTATATCCTCCTGCTAAACCAAGTCCAACTTTTGTATATCCACAATTTCCACCACTGCAAAACCCAAAGAGGGATTTACGAGCCCCTCTTACGCAGGAAGAAGCCCTCATACTTAAAAAACAACTAGAGGATGATGTAATTAGTGGGTTTATCAATAATCCAGACACCATGAGCAACCCAACTTGCCAGATGCTCCAAGTTGTTTTACACTATGAAGCACAGGGAGACCAGTTGGAATATTTAATGGAACAAAAAATTACAACTACAGTCATTCATAACAGCAAACCCATAAATATTGCACCAGGGAGGTCTCTAAACATCAATGTCCATTTAGATGAACAACAACAATAGAAGCTAATTCAAGTCCTCTCTAAATACCAGCAAGCTTTTGCATGGGAATATTCTGATATGAAAGGTATTGATCCACAACTCTTCACACACCACATTTATGTTGAAAAAGATGCTCGGCCTATCTGACAGCCATAGAGAAGATTGAATCTTCACCTCAGAGATATCGTTAAAGAAGAATTACAAAAGATGTTGGATGTAGATTTTATATGTCCCATCTCAAATAGTTGGTGGGTTTCCCCATTAGTGATCGTCCCAAAAAAAAATGGGAAATGGCGCATCTGTATTGACTACAGGGAACTTAACAAAGACACTAAAAAGGACCACTTCCCTTTGCCTTTCATCGACTAGGTCCTGGATACTTTGGCAGGAAATAAATTATTTTCTTTCCTAGACGGTTTTAGTGGGTACAATCAGATTTCGATTTCCCTAGAAGATCAAGATAAAACTACATTCACATGCCCCTGGGGCACTTTTGCATATAGAGTATTACCCTTTGGACTTTGTAATGCTCCAACCACTTTTCAAAGGGCCATTCTAAGCATACTCAGTGATCTGATCAGTGAAGGACTTGAAGTCTATATGGATGATTTCACTCCTTATGGCAATGACTTCGATCAAGCACTGAATAACTTGGAGAAAATACTAGAGTGGTGCATTGTGACCAGGTTATGTTTAAGCCACAAAAAGTGTCACATGATGATGACAGAAGGTGTGGTACTAGGGAATTATATCTATGCAGATGGAATTAGGGTAGATCCAACAAAAATAGAGGTAATGCTTAATCTACCTACACCACACACACAAACTGAGGTACGTAGTTTCCTTGGCGCTTCAGGATACTATCGTAGATTTATGAATAATTTTGTAAGAAATGCTGCACCTTTACATGATTTGACTAGTAATTTATAATTTTGGTGGTCTAACAAGTGTGATGTGGCATTTGCAGGACTCAAGAAGTTGATCTTGACAACACCAGTGTTGAGGGGGCCAAATTGGAAAATACCATTTCACATCTCCACCGATGCATCAGATATTGCCATAGGCATTGTCCTCATATAGGAGGAGGATAAGAAACCCTACACCATTTATTTTATTAGCGAGAATCTTAATCCAGCTGAACTTAATTATACAATAAAAGACAAAGATTTTTTATCTATTATACATGCCATCAATAAATTTCGTCATTACATAACAAGTTATCTGGTCATTCTGTATACTGATCATTCTGCTATTAGATATCTGGCTAATAAACCAATTACTAATGGACGGGTCACTCAATGGTTGTTACTATTGCAGGAATTTGATATCACCATCAAAGATCGACCTGGGAGAGAAAACCTTGTCGCAGACTTCCTATCCTGCATACCCAAAACATACGACTCCTTAACAGTCAAAGATCGATTTCCAGATGAGCATCTGTTTGTTGTTACTACAAAGAGACCTTCGTACGCTGACATGGAAAATTACCTAGAAGTCAGAATATTACTGGCACATCTTTCATCAAGGGAAAAAAAACTAATCATCCAACATAGTGCACGATTCGCCTGGATCAACGGATATCTCTTCCATACAGGAGATGATCTCCAAATCTGCATATGCGTACGAGATGAAAAAATCTACGACATACTAAAGGTTGGACATGATGATCCCTGTGGTGGGCATTTTTTAGATCACAGGACTGGACAAAAATTTTTGTAGATGGGCTATTATTGGCCCTCAATATTCAGAGACATGAAGAAATATGTCCAGACCTGCAATAGTTGTCAAAAAATGGGAAAACCAGGTTAGATTGATGAAATTCCTTTGAAAGCACAAGTAGTTGAGGAACCATTTGAGAGATGGGCACTAGACTTTGTTGGCCCCTTCAATCCAAATTCAAATCAGAAGGCCTATATTCTATTCGCAACGGACTACATGACTAAATGGGTAGAGGAAAAAGCCTTACCAAATGCAACAGAAGAAGTAGTCATCAAATATCTTTTCAAATTATTTGTATGCTATGGACTACCAAGAGAGGTAATTACTGATGGGGGGTCACAATTTACAGCTCATAGAATCACCACCACCCTGGATAATTATCATATCAAACACAGAATTACTTCTCCGTACCATCCACAAGCAAATGGCCAAGTGGAAAGCACCAATAGAGTCCTGGAGACAATCCTGACAAAGGCTGTCTCAACAAATAGACAGAATTGGCCTTCTGAGCTCCCAAATGCCTTATGGGATTACCGCACAACATGGCATAATACCACTGGCTACTCTCCTTATCATTTATTCTATGGAAAATAACCCATCTTCCCAATCGAGTTTGAAATCAAGACTCTAAGGATGGCCCTAGAAATGGGACTGGATCTTACAAAAGAACATAAAAAGTGCCTTCATCAACTCAACAAATTGGATGAAGCATGTCTGGTTGTTGTAGAGTGCACGATTGTTATTCAACAACAGAGAACGACCTAGCATGACAAGCATATAAAAAAAAAATCATTTAAAAAAGGTGACTGGGCGCTCCTCTATGATTCTAGATTTCAGAATTTTCTAGGAAAATTACAGACACGGTGGCTAGGACCATACGAAATCAACAAAGTCCATGATAATGGCACAGTCACGTTAAGCACCATTGATGGGTCCGGATATCCATTTCGGGTCAATGGACACCGACTACGACTCTATCATCAGCTACCCTCAAAAGAATATTTCTACCAAGAGGTAAGTAAGGACCCTATCATTCAAATTTTGGTTGGTTGGGAAGGTAATCCAACCACCCCAACTCCATAAATGTTGAATTTTGATGACACTGTACATACTGTATATAATTTTTTTTTCAGTAGATTTTATTTAGTTTTTTATTATTATTTTCGACAGTCATTCGAGAAAGTCAAAACTAGGGATGAAAACTGTAATGAACTCAATTATCACTCTTTTCTGTTCCGAACTCCCGCTTCATCTCAGCACCCAAACCCTGTCTTTCGCAGAGAAATGAATGTGCCATGATTCAACAGCAGCAATTGGGCAACTATAATGAAATTCATAACATTAACAAACCATCCATTACTTAATTTTTAAATAAACCTTCTCATAAATGAATTTGGTTGATGAGGAATCAACCTTGAATTCAAGCAAAATACATTGCCAGGTTTCTAAAAATTACCTATTCAGATGGTTAAAAATGGAACAATTGTTGTTCCTTTTGCGCCCCTGTTGTTCCTTTGAATGGAACAATTGTTGTTCCTTCTGCACGCATGTTTTTCCTTTGAATGGAACAATTGTTGTTCCTTTTGCATGCATGTTGTTCCTTTGAACGGAACAATTGTTGTTCCTTTTGCAGGCATGTTGTTCCTTTGAATGGAACAATTAATGTTCCTTTTGCGCACCTGTTGTTCCTTTGAACAGAACAATTGTTGTTCCTTTTACGCACTTGTTGTTCCTTTGAATGAAACAATTGTTGTTCCTTTTGAGTGCATGTTGTTCCTTTGAATGGAACAATTGTTGTTCCTTTTGCATGTCTGATATTCCTTTGAACGGAACAATTGTTGTTCCTTTTGCACGCTTGTTGTTCCTTTGAATGGAACAATTGTTGTTCCTTTTGCGCACATGTTGTTCCTATGAATGGAACAATTGTTGTTCCTCTTGTGTGCCTGCTATTCCTTTGAATGGAACAATTGTTGTTCCTTTATCACACCCATTGTTCATTTTCCACACCTGTTGTTCATTTTGTCATTCCTTCCCTACATTGCTGATAAAATGCTAAACCTTTCCTTTGGGGTACAACTTTCACCAAATAATTTTCACCAGCATTATTTCTAATGATCTATCGTTATTTTGTGGACTATCTCCCATACCTTATCAAATTGTTTTTTGGATCACTTTCTTTGAAATATCTTAAACCTTGTTCATAACCTGTAACCACCATAATTTGTTTCTTTTCCTTATACATACAAATACACTTAAACGATATCTCACCTTTATAATTAATAAGGAGTCTGTGGCACACTTTTACTTGGAATCCTTACACTTCTTTACGCCATCCCTTACTCTTAAGGAATAGATGAGCCTCCCTTCATACACTTCTAAACAAAAAACAAAAAAAATTATTTTCCCACAAAGAATAGGGGGTATCATCACGAGCCAACCTACCACGATCATTGGATACTAACCTAAGTGACATTCCCACTATGGCTACCACACCAGGGCAATGGCCTTTGACATTTTCTTTTGTCAAAGGACAAGAGGTCTCATCACGAGATGACTTGTTCACTTAAGCTACAATCTAGTGAGTGGAATTATCATCATCTCGATACCAAACCAGGGTAATGATCT
>ML798919.1:128635-140591 GCA_009831015.1 Picea engelmannii | reverse complement strand
ACCACATGGAACTTGGCATATATATCAATATCTACATATTCATGAGGATTGTGAACTTTTACTAGTATAAAGCCTACTTTTAAAAACACGTCAAAACCCTTACCTTTTCATTTTTCTTTCGCCAGATCCATTAGCCCATACAAATTGATAAGGGTTCTCAACGAGATGCATTTCGATCACCAAGACCTTCATGAATCATAAAAGACAATTTTTTTTTATATGAGAAAATAATTTATAATAAGAAAATAAGCATGCATTTAGTTATGTAAAATACTCTAGAAAAAAATTAAGTTGTCTCATACCTTAATGAGTTTCTCTTTGTTTCGAGAATAGGTTATTCTCTACTAAACAGGGCCAACCACGTGAAGGTGGAAGCTCATATGGCTCCTCCCCCCCTCACATCGCTCTCAATTTCCCATACCCAACAAATGATTTTCTCTATATAGAAAACATATATACATTAATGCATAACTAGGATAGTCATCAAAACATATGAACATATAAACATCAATAAAGATCCAAAAATAGGTCATGAATTTATGCATCTAAATTTTCTTTGATTTACGTTTTTTTACATTCATAAAACTGACAATTGGGATATCATCATCATCCAAGGACATTGTATTTTGTGTGCCCTGCCCTTCTATTGTTTGTGTGCGCTTAGGTACCATGCTCCGGGTGCGTCGCTGAGAAGGGTTAGCTGGAATATGTTCAAGGATGTGAACTGGAACAACGAAAATGATCATATCGATATGTTGAAATATAATTGAAATAACTAATTCATTTTTTTTATTAACATTACAGTATTGCTCTTTACCTGTCTCTGTAGCTAGGACAGTTGGTGCGTTAATTTCCTGTCCACTTGGTTTCTCTCTCATTTCACCCTCCTGAGCTACATGCTCTTCAATTTGAGAAGATAATATATAAGTATAAGTCAGGAAATAAATATATACAATCACAGTAAATATTTCTAACTCTGAAGCATACATACCGGAATGGGTACTTTGCTCTACACTGTCACTAGACATGTGGACCCTTGTATGACGTGGTGTTTATTGAATACCACTTGATTCACTACTGCGGTAGCATTGTTTCTTGAAAACAAACATAAATAGTTAGTTAAGGGTGATATAATAAAGTATTAAAAGACTTTACAAGCATGCTACTGTGGTTTCCTTATTCATTTGATTTACCTGCGTGGCTGGGGAGATAGGAGTCTGCCCCAAGCTTTTTCTATATTCAATGACACTTTTAAAACCATGCTTGTAACCAAGCTTCAGGTCCTCCTCGGTGGCAGCAGTTTCAAACATATTTAACTACAATGCATAACACCATTAAAAATACCAATAACAAAAACATATATTTGTTCACTACTATTAAATAAATATTAACCACAGTTAATCATTTAAATCTTACTATTTATGATTTGAGTTTTCCATAGCCACCCTGGCCTAGTTTATGTTGGTCGTGTTTTTCCACTCTGGCCTTTGTTGCTTTGGATGTGTCTAGTAGCCTACATATGGAATTTTTGAAAAACATTAGATATCAGAATTGTTACTTAAAATAGGAAAGAAAAATGTAAATGCTCATATTTCATTGATAATATGACATGTGTTGTACCTTGCTTAACTAACTCGTGGTTGTCGTCCTTGTTTTTTAAACAATTTCTCCTTTGCATCCTCTATTAGCGCCTTCCACTCTTTCTTAGAAACCATGGGAGGGCATTCGTGCTTTAGGTCTATTTGCAATTTATCCCTATACTGGGCCTTGGTGTATTTTAAATTTCACCGACTAACTTTGTAACCACTTTCTTGTTGAATGTGTTTCCGAACAAGTTCACCATGTGATCTATTAAATCATCTTTGTTTTTTCTATCTTGGCCATTCCACCGTGTGCGAATGGTGGGGCCAAACAACTCCAATGCTTTGTCATGTAAGTTTCTATAGAAAACATTTTTTCTTGCAGTAACGTGTTATCCATTAATTAATTAATAATCTCAACAAATTTCCATTTCAATTTCATTAAAAAAATGAATCAATTATTGGTACAATTACCTACAATCTTCTGAATCTTTATCGGAACACATGCGTCATCCACCAGAATGGTGACATCTAGTGATCTGGTGCTTTTAATTCATTCTTCTCCATCTAGAATAGTATCATGTGCACCTACACTATGTTCCTCTCTGGAGTCATCATGTGGAGTCCCAGACTCCGACTCATCATGCTCCGGCATGTCATGTCGGTCAAAATCACCCTGTTCATCAATGGATTTGAGGGGAACCTCAGAAGGCTCAAAAAGCCTCACTTGCACTTTGCTATGCTGACCTTTTTTTTGCATTGGACCCTCACTGCTACCTATAGTAGTTGCAGGATCTACAGGTTCCTCACGCACAGGGTTTAAAAACTCCTACAAACTGAAAAATTTTCTTTATTAGATCATATACAAAATATAAAACTAAAAAACGGATATGAAATTGTCATAGCTAATAAAAATATGTAAAGATGTCACTTACCCCATAATTAGTTATTGTAGTTTGTAGCTCTACAATTCTTGCCCTGCCCTTCTGTGTCAGGGGTCTTTTGCTAATCAAACCTAGATATTCCATGTTAGCCTTCTTCAAGGCCTTCGTTACAGTTGTCATTGGGTTTGTCGAATAAAATATTTTTTCCTCATCAATATCCTCTGTGGGAGCCTGGACCGATGTTTACACAATAAATCAATCAACAAAAGTTATGAAATTCACCTCTAACATTAAAAAAATGAAATATTGTAATAATATCAGAAAAACAATAACACAATTTCAGAATTTTAGTTGTTGTAGTCATAAGTTGTTATTGTATTTAACATTTACCTGGTGAGTCACTGCAGGTGCCTTTCCACGGTCACCATGGAGAGATGTAATGGGTGAAACTTGAACACGTTCACCCTGGACAGAAGTTGACACAACAAATCAATTAACAAAAGTTATGAAATTCACCTGTAACATTTAAAAAATGAAATATTGGAGTAATATCAGAAAAAAAAAATAATGAAATTTTAGAAATTTAGTTGTTGTAGTCATAAGTTGTTACTGTATTTAACATTTACCTGTTGAGGCACTGTGGGTGCCTTTCCACAGTCACCCTGGAGAGATGTAACAGGTGAAACTCGGACACGTTCACCCTGGACAGAAGTTGACACAATAAATCAATCAACAAAAGTTATGAAATTCACCTGTAACATTTAAAAAATGAAATATTGGAGTAATATCAGAAAAACAAATAATGAAATTTCATAAATTTAGTTGTTGTAGTCATAAGTTGTTACTGTATTTAACATTTACCTAGTGAGGCACTATGGGTGTCTTGCCACGGTCACCCTAGAGAGATGTATCGGGTGATTTTCTACCATGGTCACCCTGGATAGATGTTGACAAAATAAATCAATCAATCAAAGTTAGGAAATTCACTTGTAACATTAAGAAAATGAAGTATTGCAGTAATAACAAAAAACAAAATAATGAAATTTAGTTGTTGTTGTCATAATTTTTTACTGTATTTAACATTTACCTACTGAGACGAAGTGGGTGCCTTTCCACGGTCACCCTCTCCATCAATTCGATTTAAGTTGTAATCGATCAACAACTCTTCACCTGGAACTATTGTTTTTGTTGGACATACAAATATACAATTTCCTTCGCGTGCCTCAAATATGCAATTTGATTTCTTAGTTTTTACCACTATTCATGTACTATTTATAAAGCCCCCAATGTTTCCAGTAGTTTTTGGCCTTCCTTCAATATACATAGTTGCCCCTTTATTTTGATTGTTATCTAGTAGTTGTATATAATTTGCGGCAACTCTATATCTCCGCATACTTTGCGTATATCAGACCAACATCAACCAGTGATTGTATTTGTATAATGGTCTAACATACTCCATCAATTCAGTTATAGTTCCATAGCCGACCTTTATGCCATCCATGGAAAATAACCCCAATCCATGTAAGGACGAAGGAGCAATGCTATACATCCTCCCATCGATGAAGAAATCTATGTCCACTTCAGGTAGCTCCTTAGGTGCCCATCATTGCACTAGATGTTTATACCCTAAGGGAAACTCAATGTCACCTATGCTCTGAGCATCATAATTACACGACCCTCCATTGGCAATAAAAAATTGCATGTGGGTATGAAATATTTTCCTTACCTTTTCCAACCTAGTTGATCTAGAACCAGTAGATCTAGTACAACACGTCTCACTTTCAACCTCTCTTACTATATCTTGATCATCACTCGAGGAATATAGATCCGATAGATACCTATTTGGTCGTACCTACACTCATTAAAACAAGAAGATAAGTTATCGTGCCAATATACGTTTTTGGTACTAGCACAGTTGCATATAGTTGCATTTAGTTGCATAAATTTGAAATTGCCACACCGATCCGTCATATAGTTGCATAAAGTTGAAATTGCCACACCTAGTTGCATATAGTTGCAATATAGTTGCATAAGTTGCAATATAGTTGCATAAGTTGCATATAGTTGCATATAGTCTCATAAGTTGCAATATAGTTGCATAAGTTGCATATAGTTGCATATAGTCTCATAAGTTGCAATATAGTTGCATAAGTTGCAATAAAGTTGTGTAAAGTTGCATAAGTTGCATAGTAGCATATAGTTGCATATTTCCATATAGTTGCATACGAAATTGTTGCAATATAGTTGCAATATAGTTGTATATAGTTGCATAAGTTGCAATATAGTACCAACATAGTTGCATATAGTTTCATTTAGTTGCATAAAGTTGAAATTGCCACACCTATCCGTCATATAGTTGCATATAGTTGCATAGTTGCATAAGTTTCATATAGTTGCATATAGTTGCATAGTTTCATAAGTTGCATAAGTTCCATAAGTTGTGTAAAGTTGTGTAAAGTTGCATAAGTTCCATAAAGTTGTTGAAGTTGCATAAGTTGCATGTTCCATAGTTGCATATAGTTGCATACGAAATTGTTGCAATATAGTTGCATATAGTTGCATACGAAATTGTTGCAATATAGTTGCATAAGTTGCATATAGTTGCATAAGTTGCAATATAGTTGCATAAGTTGCATATAGTTGCATAAGTTGCAATATAGTTGCATAAGTTGCATATAGTTGCATAAGTTGCAATATAGTTGCATATAGTTGTGTAAGTTGCAATATAGTTGCATTTGACCACTCACCAATATTTGAGAATATAGTTGCAATATAGTTGCAATATAGTTGCATAAGTTGCAATATAGTTGCATTTGGAACCATTGGTACATTTTCATAAAAAGAATAGGTCTCAAGGTGTGTACCATGACTAGAGAGGAAAAAAAGGGCCTTAGGTCCTAAACCAAGGGCCTTAGGTCATTCTTACACCATACAATTACTTGTTGTAGTCATAATTTTTTACTGTATTTAACATTTACCTGCTGAGGCGAAGTGGGTGCCTTTCCACGATCACCCTCTCCATCTATTCGATTTAAGTTGTAATCAATCAACAACTCTTCACCCAGAACTATTGTTTTTGTTGCACATACAAATATACGATTTCCTTCGCATGCCTCAAATATGAAATTCAGTTTCTTAGTTGTTTCCACTAGTCATGTACTATTTATAAATCTCACAATGTTTCCAGTATGTTTTGGCCTTCCATCAATATACATAGTTGCCCCTTTATTTTGATTGTTATCTAGTAGTTTTATATAATTTGAGGCAACTCTGTATCTCCGCATACTTTGCGTATATCGGACCAACATCAACCAATGATTGTATTTGTATAATGGTCTAACATACTCCATCAATTTAGTTACAGTGCCATAGCCAACCTTTATGCCATCCATGGAAAATAACCCCAATCCATGTAAGGACGAAGGAGCAATGCGATACATCCTCCCATCGATGAAGAAATCTGTGTCCACTTCAGGTATCTCCTTAGGTGCCAATCGTTGCACTAGATTTTTATACCTCAAGGGAAACTCAATGTCACCTATGCTCTCAGCATCATAATTACACGACCCTTCTTTGGCAATAAAAAATTGCATGCGGGTATGAAATCTTTTCCTTACCGTTTCCAACCTAGTTGATCTAGAACCGGTAGATCTAGTACAACATGTCTCACTTTCAAATTCTCTTAGTATATCTTGATCATCACTTGAGGAATATAGATCCAAAATTTACCTATTTTTTGGTACCTACACTCATTAAAACAAGAAGATAAGTTATCGTGCGAATATAAGTTTGTGGTACCAACACTCGAAAAAATGAGAAGATAAGCTAGCGAGCAAATATTTAGGGAACCCATGTTTTGCTTGGAGAATATACTTGATTCTATTGTATGTAAAAAACTTATTGGGGTCCTTGTTTACTTGATTCATATCATATTTGGCATCCCTTTATTATTATCTTGGTATGCTTTGGGGTGTGAGTCTTCCTTTTTATAGTTTCATATAGTTGCATAAGTTGCATATAGTTGCATAAGTTGCATATAGTTTCACAGTTGCATATAGTTGCACATAGTTTCATATAGTTGCATAGTTGCATAAAGTTGCATATAGTTGCATAAGTTGCATATAGTTGCATAATTTGTATATTTGCATACAGTTGCATAAGTTTTATATAGTTGCATAGTTGCATATAGTTGCATATAGTTGCATAAGTTGAATAGTTGCATATAGTTGCATAAGTTGCATAGTTGCATATAGTTTCATACTTGCATAAGTTGCATATAGTTGCATAGTTGAATAAGTTGCATATATTTGCATAGTTGCATAAGTTTCATTGTTGCATAAAGTTGCATGTTTCATAAATTTGCATAAAGTTGCATAAGTTCCATAAAGTTGCATAAGTTGCATGTTGCATAAAGTTGTATAAGTTGCATTGTTGCATAAAGTTGCATAAAGTTTCATAGTTGCATAAGTTGCATAGTTTCATAAAGTTGCATAAGTTGCATAGTTGCATAAAGTTGTATAAGTTGCATAGTTGCATGTTGCATAAAGTTGTGTAGTTGCATACAGTTTCATAAATTTCATAGTTGCATAACTTGCATAGTTTCATAACTTGCATAAGTTGTATAAGTTCCATAGTTGCATAAACTTGCTTATAGTTGCATAAGTTGCATAAGTTTCATTGTTTCATAAGTTGCATAAAGTTGCATGTTGCATAAAGTTGCATAAAGTTCACAAGAGGATTTCCCAAAGGCAAGCCGTGTTGGCAAGAGGAGCTCCCAACCAACAAAACCAAAAGAGCCAACAACACGGGTGCAGTGGGAAAAAAACTTGGGGTTTCTTGAATGCAAGGCAAACTTGGGGTTTCCAGAGGCAACGCAAGGCAATTTGGCAAGAGGGGAACCCAAAGGTAATCTGAGTAAGCAAGAGGAGTGCCCAACCAACAAAACCGAGGAGTCAGTGACACAACTCACATATGGGAAGAAACTTGGGGTTTCCTAAAGCCAATGAAAATGTGGGGTTTCGCTACGGCACACCAAGGCGAGTTGAAAAGATAGGATCTCGAAGGCATGGAAAGAGGGAGAGCCCACATAAACAAAGGGAGTCCAAATGCAAGGCAGGAGGAGTTGGTAAATAGGGGGGGAGAAAGGATAGGCAAAGAGAATTGGCAAGATGGGCAACCACATGAGGAAACGTGAAGAAAAGAAAGCAGTGCGTGCAAAGGCAGGGTAACGCTATTTTGCAAGATGTGTCCCCGACCAATAGAACCGAAGATTTAATGACACTAATCATGTGGGAAAAAAATTGGGGTTTCCAGAAGGCAAGGAAGGGCGAGTTGGCTCTATTCTTTCCTTTCCCATAAACTCATAATTACATGAATATTTTCGTCAACTTTATAAGGTGGTGTATGTTATTTAATGAGAAAGGGATTAAATATTAATCAAATGTAGCTAAAAATGAACCCAAAATCCACACACATAGGAGCCACATAAGTAATTAAATGACATGTCCATTTTGAAAGGATGTAGTCTAAATGATCTATATTTTGGAATCCAATGAGAAATTGTTGGATTTGCAAATTTGAGTGGTTAAGTTTATATAATCTGAGTTTCCTAGAGTTTTTTCATCATGTTGAACCCATTTATACATTTAAAAATACAATTTTTGAAAGTTTCAAAAACCAGGAGGAGAGAGTTTCATGCCTGATATCCATGCCAATTTTGGTGTGTACTTTTTATATGAATTTGGAGCACGAAGTTAGTCAAGCATTCTTCATATATTGTGTTGTTGTTGCTACTTTTCTGGAAGAATTGGACAATATCAACACATATTCCACCAAATTTCGCACCTCTTTTCATTCAAATTCAAAGCGTCGACTCATATTGAATTCAATGTCTGATCCATAAAGCCTCATATATGTCTCCAATTGTGTCAAATACTTCCATTTAAAATTACCTCAACTCCCATGGAGTCAAACTCATCACCATTTGCATTGCTTTCTAATTGTGTACATATCATTGTTAAGTTTTGGTATCTTGGGAAGTGGTCCCCTAGTGTTATTGATCTACCTAACAATGAAGGGGGGGAAGTACCCATCCCTCACTTTACTTTATGTTATAAATTCAAAGTGACTTTATGAGATCATTAATCATAAAGTGAATTTATTAACATAAAGTGACTTAGGGAACTTAAGTAAAGGAGAAGAGGGCACAATCTTCAAGGAAAAGTTGGTTCATATTTCAAGGAGTATTTTGCTGCTAAATTTGAGATAAGTTTGGTTGTAGAAAACTTGTTATCTCTGTTGTGATATTTTTTCTTCAAGCTCCATATTATATTTACTCTTCATTGATTTTCCCCATGGGGGTTTTTCTAGGGTCACGTTGACCAAAAATTACATGTGTTAAATTCTTGTGGTTTGCATATTTCAATATCAACATGTAAGTGAAAAAGATCTAGAGGTGTATTTCATGATTTATTAGTTGTAAGAAGAAGTGAATGGACAAAAAACGTTTCCTAATCTAACCTTCCAAACAACAACACTAAAAGAGCCTGAAATATGTTCTAAATCTAGCCTTAAACTTAGCAGAGAAATCAGAATTGTTAGTGACAATGAACAGACCTTTAAACAATCCTATATTAGTCACAAAAATCATACCTATGGTGGCTTCCCTTTAGACCTCATAAAATATTCAATCATTTCCATGTTCCTTCTTGTAATTGTGATTGTTCCCCCTCTCAAGCACCCCCACCATAATTATACCAAAATCAATTTAGGAGCTTAGTAGCAAAGAAAGTCAAGCAAGACAATCCATCGTAATTCAAAGTTTTTAAGAACTTGTGAGGGATGTTCAACACAAATAATTAGGCAAAAGAATCTAATTTATAATCATGTAAGTAACTTGGAACCAAATTATTCTTCAATCAAAGGTTCTAAGTGATTCATAGAGAGTCAATGTGTTGTAAAAAAGGATTGACAAAGTAGAAAAAAATGAGGCTTATGGAGGTAAATCTTTTCTAGACCCTGCGAGACAAATTTCTACTAGACCCTGGGAGATGGATTAGCTCACAAATGTCAACAAAGGAGAAAATACACCTCAACATAGAAGATAGTGAAAGTTTGTTTTCCTCTTGCTAGAGTGAACCACTGACAATGTGGAACAAAACATGGCTTCTAGAGGAAAATTACTATTAGATCCTTCTATTATTTGTGTTTATAAATATCAACAAAGGTGGAATTACACCTCCATACAAAGGATGGTGAAGCAAAGGATGATGGGTAAAATATAACAAGTGTAAATATTATGAGTATATGGTTGTGATAGGAAGCTATAGACTCACCCAAGCTCAATCCAACAATATCAAAGTCTTACAAGGTGCAAGGTTAGACCATTGGCCTATCTTGCTACAATGGGATAACATAGGAACACCAAAATAAATAGCATCCAAATTTGAGCAATTATGGTTTTCACACAACAACTTTCAAGCAAGAATTGTCGAATGGTGGAATGAGGGAGGAAACATCCAAGGAACTAAAATGTAAATTCTTTAGTAAAAAATAAAGTATCTCAAAACCAAACACAAAAAATGGAATGCAAAGGAATTCAAAAATATTTTCTAAAATAAATGGCATCTTAAGAAGCAAATGGCCATCCTACAGAGACAAATCATGAAGGAAGGCATGTCAAAGTAGGGTACTCCTTCATCAATCATCACTACAAGAAGGAATTTACATAATAATAAAAAATAGGAAGAATGCCTCTTGAAGCATAAATACATAGTAAGATGGCTCACAAATGGTGACAAGAACATGCATTTCTTCCATCGCACCACCATGAATAGGTGAAACTAGAATAAAATTTTCTTCCTAATAGATGCACTAGGAAACATAGTAGACGACCACACAGATATAGAAAAAGATCTCATGAACTACTTTAGTGACCTTCTCATTGAACTTGTTGAGGATAAAAGGCATCCACTAACTATACCACCAACATATACCCAGTATGGTCTTTGAGGAGAATAATTATTTCCTCATGAACAAGATATCACCATTATAACTGAAACTTAGAATTGTTAAATACATGGTTGGAGGTAAAGTACAAGGTCCATACAATTTTTCAACCGAATTCTTTCATGCTTTCTAACACGGAATAGATAAAGAGGTTTGTAAAGTGGTGGAAGACTCAAGAAGATATGAATGAGTCCTCAAAGATCTTAATGCCACTTTTATAACACTTTTCCTCAAAGAAAGTGAAGCAACCTTTGCATACAAATTAAGGCCCATCTCTCTATATTGCAACATCATCTATAAGATCATCATCAAGATATTTGACAACTAATTGAATTCCATCATGAATACGATCATCTCCTAAGTGCATGGAGGATAACTAAAAGTAGGAAAATGGATAATTAGAAATGGATGTGTGCAATGAGGTGGCCAACAAGGAAAAATGTGGTATTCAGTTCTCGATTTAGGTTTTTAAAATGTTAGAAAAAATTACCCTATTTGATGACATTGTTGGCCTCCTCTATCAATGCTAGGGTTGGTTGGCCTCCTCTATCAACGCCCTTCTATCACACTAGGGATAGTTGGCCTCCTCTATCAATGCTCCTATGTTTCTATCGACCTTCTCTATCGCTCTCGGCCTCCTAGCTCGCTCTTGGCCTCCTCTATTTCTCTTTGTCAATGGAGAGCTCAAATGCGGTGAGGGTCGGCCTCCTAGCTCTCTCTCTGTCGATCTAGCTCGCTCTCGGCCTCCTCTCAGCCTCCTCTATCGCTCTCTGTCGATCTCAAATGTGGTTAGGAGTGTAGGTGCGGGTCGAGGTAGCTCTCTCTCTGTCCTAGCTCAAATTTTTTTTGGTGCATTTTGGTTTGGAGATCAGATGCACGGGACATATGTTTTAATTTTTCCATATGCATTTTTTTTTTCTTTTTTTGATGTTTTATTATATTTTGTTTTTTTATTATATATATATATATATATATACATAATGCTTTATTATAACATTTTAAATTAACAAATATTAACACAACATTTTCCTAACTTTAAAGAAATTATACTAGATGGAGATATAACATATCTTTAGACTAAAGGCTTCTCTTAGTCGATTGAGAATAAGTTCCCTCCTGGATTTTGGGATAGCTTGGATTTTGCAAGAAGTTGAACCTACTCCTCCATGAAAATAAGGGGTTTGAACTTAAGGACCTTGATCATGATAATATCCAAGAAGCATGACACTTTCTTTTTAAAAACCACCTCCCTACTCATCTCATTTTCAAACATTGGGAAACTAGTTGCAAAACATAATTTATTTAATAGTGAGAGATCCTTCTCCTTAAATTTAGATAATTCGTGGGAATGCAATTCTTATGTGTCCTTCAAATTATCCCCAAACTCAACTATCACATGATAGATATTCTCACAATTAATTTTATTACTCTCCAACTTCTTAGAGCTGAGAGAACTAGCATATTTATTGGGGTGGAAATTTTCTA
>ML798919.1:94719-127783 GCA_009831015.1 Picea engelmannii | reverse complement strand
TTTCCTCCATTTAATGAGATACTCTGAAATGGATCTATTCCTCAGCTGGCGAATTCTTGTGTCAGTGATGGCTTCAGGCTCCAATATGATTTTTCCTTCCTCGTCAAGTTCTGGAAATATAGTTTGAACTGGGATCTTGTCACATATAACCTTCTTTAATCATGAAACATGGAAAACTAGGTGTACTCGTGAAGATGCAGGCAACTCCAATTTGTATGCCATAATACCAATCTTTTGCAACACCTTATAAGGGCCATAGTACTTTGGTGATAATTTATTATCCTTATTGGATTGCTTGAGGGACATTTGTTTGTATGGTTGTAGTATTAAAAACACCCAATCCCCTATTTCAGAACCTCTTTCACTATGATGTTGATTTGCTTGTTGTTTCATGTGATTCTATGCCATGGTCAGATTGTCCTTTAAGATTTGGAGAACTTGTTGTTGATTCTCGATGTGATCTTCCACTGCTTGAATCTTAGATTTTTATTTTAGAGAAGAAGTGAAGGAAAGAGAGTGGTATCCATAAAGTGCCATAAATTGATGCAGGAGCATCGCCAATGTCAAGCGAACGTGGGGCAAGCACCAACACATTTTAGACACATGATAAATTGTTTAAAATTTTTTGAAGATGGGTGCGCCAAACGTAAATGTAATAGTTAAGGAGAGGCGTACTTATATATTGTAATCAGACCTTGAGCGACCCGCTCTCTTCTGAAGGAATAAGAAGGCATTTATGTTAGTAGGTAGCTTTGAATTCTCTGATTAGACAGTTTTAGGAGTGGAGGGAAAACGGATATAGACATCCTCATTGTAGTATTGTATGATAGTGAAGAAAATTACCAAGAGAAGAGCATACAGAGCTGGAACAGAGAAACTGTGTTTGAAAAACACACATGTATAGAGATTTGAGTTAATACAAGAAGTATTAATTTAGATTCATGGCGTTGTATTTGTTTCTTGTATGTGTATGTTGAGTGGTATGTTCATGGTTTTACTCTTTCTTTCATGCAATTGCTTTTATGTTATGTATAAATGATTTCTTGTTAAATGTTTGAAGTCTGAGAGAGGGAGAGTAAGGAAATAAGTCTCAATTGTTTCTCTATCTGAGCAAGGATTCCTGGAAGGAGTGCAGTTGAATTGTCCACAAGGTGTGCGTTGACAAAGGATTCAGAGATTTGTCTATGGAATTCTCAGATAGGACAAATTTTATTCTCATTTCCTCTGGAGGGCAGATTTGATGCAGGAGGCGTGCAAGGTGTGCACAGACCAAGCTTGAATCCAGGGTTTGAAACCTGAGAAACTATTGAAGGACTGTTACTGCAAGGAGTGTGCGGAGTCGAAGGTGCTCAACACTAAAGTGTTTGAAGGTTTGTTGCAAGGAGTGCATGCAGGAGTTTCTTGAAAGACTCAAAGTCAGGGAAAACCTTAGAAGGATTCGAACCTGCGAAGTCATCAAAGGGAAGCAACGGATGGTCAAAATTCTTCATAGCAAATTTGTGAAATCCCGCCAGCTGTCCGATCTGACAGAGAAGCAAGGAGGTTACGACTGTTTTCAAGGTTCAAGCTTAGGATATCGTGAGCCATTGGATCCTCACTTAGATACCCGTCAGTCGTGGGATCTGACAGGAGTTGCACAAGGGTTAAACCCTCGCAAGCAGAGTGAAGGTCCCGAAAGATGTTGGGATATCGGGGTTTCTGAATTCGGAGTATCAGAAGTCTCGAGGACAGGAGATCGAGTCACTTCATAGTGAATATCCTGATTTTGATATGGACCGTCCATCTGTTGAAACACGTGGTGGAGATCAAGAACCCATTGTTATTTCGGCTACAGTGGTTTTGAGTTGACAAAGAAACTGCGACATCAGGGAATCGCAAGTCGTGAAATCCTGAGACTGAATCAGGACCATCCATTAGTTGAGACACATGGCGACAATCAAGAGCCCGTTGACATTTTGCATGTTGGGATTTCGAGGTTCAAGAGAATAGGAGGACATCGGCATTAGATTTTGCAAAATCATGAAATGATCGAGGACCATCCATCATAGGAGGATGCATGACGGAAATCCGATAATTCGAAAAAAATCCCAATAGGAGAGTCCATCGGCATTTCACCAATCCTGAAGATAGGAAGCACGCACATTTCAGAACTGCAAAGTATGAAACCCCGACAAGGTGGAAAGCTCCATTGTGGGGCCAACTGACATCATTTCATCATATAGGAGGTCGGGAATCGAAACTTCAGGAGTTTCGAGGGAAAGAACCCATAAGCATTTGATTTCCTGATATCGCGAAGTGACAAGGACCGTCCATCTCAAGGGGATGCGTGGCAACAGTCTAGGGTTTTGAAAAAAATCCTGAAAGGCGAGGTCATTTCGACACTTTGGGAATCCGAAATTCGGGAGTCGAGAGACCCAGAGGTCAGGCACTTGAGTCGTGAAAACCCAAAAGGGATTGCGGTCGTATAAGGGAAGGTCATGTGGACCAAAGGTATAGCCCATGGGGACTAAACGATGTTAAATCCATTTCAATAAATCGGCATATCGTATATCGGGGGATCGAGAATACTGAGGTTCTCGACAACGGGAATCGCGAAACCCCGAAACCCAAAATTTATGTCAGGAAGAGATCAAGTATGCGCAGAAGCCGTGATAGGGGAAAAGGAAGGACCTGTGAATCGGGTTTTTAACAGAGATTCTAGTGAGGAATCGAAAGAGCCACTTCATCTCGAAGGTGAAATTAGAATGATCTGTTAAGACCGGAAGGTCAGCGCAGAGACTATGGTCGAGGCAGGGGCATAGTTGGCGTCATAAATGGTGTCATTTTTGTTGCAGTATGAAAGGAAGTGTTATACCACCATTCTGCCAAGGGTAACCATTTGAGCCATTGTGTTTGTTTATCAGATACAGAGCAATGAAGGTAGCCTTCCAAACATTTGTTCACTATCTCGGTTTTTCCATTAGATTGAGGATGATAGGATGAGCTATGAGCCAATTGAGTACCCAAACAAGAAAATATTTTTTTCCAAAAATGTCCAGTGTAGATGGGATCTCTGTCACTTACAATAATATTTGGGCTGCCGTGTAGCTTTTGAACTGTCTCCATGAATGCGGTGACAACTGTACTAACCTTGAAGGGATGAGAGAGTGCAAAAAAGTGTGCGTACTTGGTCAGTCTATCAACAATCGCCATGATGACACTCTTTCCTTCATACTTCAGTAACCCTGTGATGAAATCCATGGAAACCTCCTCCCAACGCTGAATTGGGATGGATAATGGTTGTAAAAGACCTGGGGTCTTAATTGTTTCCACGTTATTTTGTTGGCAAACCAAACATTCTACCACAAAAATTTGAACATCAGTTTTAAGGCCATCCCAAAAAAAATCCTTCTTGACTCTATGGTAGATTTTCAAAAATCCTGAGTGCCCTCCTACTGGAGAGGTGTGAAATTCCAATAGTACCTTTTGTTTGAGTTGGGAGTTCTTACATAAATATAAGCGATCTTTGTACCATAGTGAATCATTTTTCCATGTAAATGTATCTAATGCACTAGAATCCTGCTACAACCTTTGAATGAGAGTCCACACTTTTTCATCATTCTTCCATTCATCCCTTGCTTCTATTATCCAATCTGGTTGGATGATCGAGATAGCACAGAGAATGGCCTCAACATCTTTATCTTGAGCAATTCCATATCTTTATCAATGAAAAGAGAGAGAGATTATAGCTACAATTGAAGGGAAAAGGGTATGTGGATTCCATAAACCTATAATATTATGGAATCCACATACCCTTTTCCATAGAATATACTAACTAGATCCAAAAACCAAAGATATGAAATATGGTACTACACATATTATAATATATTATCAAGGAAAAAACAAGCTAAATGAAATTTGGGCATTTAGAAAAAAAATTACAAGTTAAATGAGTACATCAATAAAAAATAACATACTAACCTTGCAAGTTCAAAATCCGATCTATCTAGATCAAGAATTGGATTTGTTCAACCGGTGGGTGACGAAAAAAATAAATAGCTAAAACAAAATCCAAGAACAGTGTCGCAACTATAGCAATTGTGTCACAAAGCCTCTTAAAGTCACGTATATGTAGATAAAATGGTCAACTAGCCATTAACACCGACCAATGAGATAGGCAAAATTTTTGTCTCTATTGCCACGAAAGTTCATTGCTATAGCGACGAAAATCCTGACTAGATTTAAATAATACTTTTGTCGATATTGCGACAAACTTTCGTGGCAATAGCGACAAAAATGCCACCCTATTTAAAAAAAATATGAAACTAGTTGAAGCGTGAAATTTTTTTGTTGAATAATCCTCCCATATATAGTAGTGAGTCATGGTAGAACAACTCACCTACTTTAATTATGATTCACGCATTGGTAATATTTCTCCGATTGAGAATGCTCCTTCTACTTATGATGATGTTGTAGTGGGTATTTTAAAATATTATCCTTAATGGAAAATTTTCCACTCCCACTGCCCAGGATTTCTCTGCTCCCACCTGCTAGTAGGAAAAACCCCCCTATGGATACACCATGGTTTACAATGTAGGTAGATCAATAACCGTTTAAAAGTCTCATACTTCTCTAACTACCCCAAACATACTCCAGACTTATGCAAGAAGAGTAAAATGAGAAGGATCATGTAATTGTACCTTTACTCCGCGTCCGATGACGATCCTCTCGTGTTTGATAACTTCTCTGACTGCAAGCCTCCTCCCAAGGCTGGCCAGCATTCAAAGAAAGACAAACAGAAAGATACACACATACATTTCATACACAAATAAGGGTTAGATGTTGGAATAAAAACATAAATCAAATGAAAACATTCGACACATCATGTTTTGGGACAAGAAAAGTACTTCTTTTATTGATAATACAATGATCACTTACAACCAAAGTCGGCTACTACTCCATGAACCTAGTCTGGGATCCTCTTCACCAAGCTCCAAGTCCACCTTTGATAAGCTTCTCCTCTCAACCTTCTTCTTGGGAAGTATAATGGGTTTATGATGGAGGAAGGAAGGAAAATTGGGGAATTCTAAGGCAATTCTCACACAAGGGCTACAAATGCTTGGGGCAAGGAGGGGATGTGAAACAGACAGAGTTTCACTGTTCTTATGTCTAGATGTGGAATGAGACCCAAGCACATCATTTTATATGACAAAAGGATGGTTTTTCAATTGGGTGATGGGATATAGGCGATGGATTAGTTGGGAAACTACCCAATAGCCCGTAATCTCAACAGATTCCTTGCAACTTTTTAATTTTTTCAACATTTAAAAGTATACGCGAGTTGTAGTGATGCAGCATGCATACATACACGGGATGTAGTGGTGTAGAATGTGTACGTATGCGGGTTGTAGTGGTGCAAAAAGTGTATGTACACTAGCAGTATTGGTGCAGGGCGTGTACATCTTCAAAAAATGGGTTTTTAAGAAGAGCAACAAAGTGACGGCTTGGCGAAAAATGCAAGTAGGAGGGCCAAATTCTAGGTATGCATATGTAGAGAAATTTAGGGTTATAATAGATGCCCCCTAATGTGTGAGGTCAAAAGAGCATCTTATGGCCAAAATACATTATAAAATCTTCACCAATGTATGAAACGAGTGAGCCCACTACCAGAGTTCAGGAGGTACCATTTGCAAAAATAACAATTGTCTCTCTGAGGCAGGCATACCCATGCTTAGGATGAAATAGATCATGGATTCCAATCAAATACACTGCAAATCCATGTCATATAACTATATAAAGTGTAGCCGCGAGAAATACACAGCGGATATGCATATCAAAATCAAATATATACAACTATAGTATCCCTCTTCAAGAAGCCAATGACACCCGATGGATGGAGATGAGGTCTTCATAGCTCGAGCAACAACTTCAAGATCTTCAAAAATTAGGTAGGAGTACAATGTGAGTGTATGACTTCGCTACCCAGAGGTCTTTGATGGCTTGTCAGAAAAGGACAAGAGGATCTCAATGATCAGGCGGATAACTTCATTGATTTAGAGCAAGGACTTGATCAGAATTTTGGGATGGTCAGGCATGAAGGAAAGAGATAAAATTTAGAAAGGTCAACTAAGGTTGGGTGAAACTTCCCTTGGACAAGAGAATGAAAGATGATCAGACTCAGGAAGCATGGCATTGGCATAAGTTCACGATGTAGGAGGCAACGCAAACTCTCTGTTTGTTTGTAAGAGTAAGAAAATGGAGGATGACACAAATCCATGTAGCGGGAACAACTTCCTAAGCTCATATTAGATCCCAAAACTTGAAGAAAAAATAGAAGGATGTGCTTTGTCCAAGGGTGACTCATTGTGCTTCCAAAAAAAGAATATATATTTCTCGTCCCCTCTTTCAGGTTTTTTTCTTTTTCAATATTTTAAAGAGATTGAAAAAGAATAAAAGAATGCTACGTTACAAAGGAGTAATGAGTGTTGCAAGCATACTATTTCCAAGCGCAAGGAACACACTAATGTTCAGATCAAGGAGACATGTGCAGCAAAAGGACACTCGATGAAAATTCCTCCATGGTTCAAGGTGTCAGGTCGCAGAGGCAAAGTGCTACAAGGCTTGCGTATAAGGCATGCTTCAAAGGTTCAGTTGAGAGAAACATGGAGTCAGCATTAGGCCAAAGACGCAAAGATGAAAATGTGATTATAAAGACATGATGAAACCCCCTTCAATGTATTTTTCATGAGCCCATAGAAGATAAGCTCAGTAGTGTTTTCACGTTTAGAGAGTCTGAAAAAAAGTAAAAGAAGACTCCATTGGGGTACCTTTTTCGGAAATAGTATAGTCGGTTTGAAAAAGGGATAAACTAGAACCAAAAAGATGTATATTGAAAACCATTTTAATGAGTGTGACACAGACAAGATCACTCAACAATATTTTCAATTTTAAGGAGTGTGAAAAGAGCTTAACTATAGACTCACAACCTTTTTCTAGATTTAGTCTCCTTAGCTCGAAAAAGTATAAAATTTACTAAGGAGAACTCTCCCAGCAAGACGAATCTCCTGAGGTGTACCTTTTTCCTCCATAATCTATAGGCCAGAAAAAGGGGTAAACTCATGCCAATAGACGTTCTTCTGGACCAACTTTAACGAGTGTGAAGCAACCAAGTCACTCGGCGATATTTTCAATTTTAGGGAGTCTGAAAAGAGCTTAACTATGGACTCTGTGGGGGTTCATTTTTCGTAAGTAATCTCCAAGGCTTGAAAAAGGTAATAAACCAAAACCAAGGAGAATGTTCCTTTTTCGTAAATTTAGTCCCTCGGGCTTGAAGAAGGGTTAAAATGATACCTGATAATACTCTTCTATCTTACCGAAGCTCCTAGAGTATACCTTTGTTTGTAAAATTGACCATCCAGACCGAAAAAATGGGTAAACTACCACCGGAAAGACATGCCTTCAAGTTTTAGTTTGGCGAGCATGAAGGAAAACAAGATCACTTGGAAATATTTTCATGTTTAGAGAGTTTAAAAAGGGCTTAAAGAATACTTCAAGAGGTTGCTTTTCTCAGTTAATACAGAAAAGATTGAAAAGCATAAATGTAGTCTCGTTGGATGTTTCTTTCGGATGTCAAAGCGAGCTTGAAAGACAACAAAGTATGCTCATTTTTGGGATTCCCGAGGGTGAGGCCAATAGTGATGATGCATCAGACATATGAGGCTCAATATCATAATCATGAAAGGACTAACAAGGACTCTCGAGCCTAAAGTCATTAGAGACAACATGGATGACAAAATGCAACAAGGATCTATCTAGGGAATCCATGTAAAGGTAGGCTCTACCACCTAATCAAGACATTTCTAAAACAACAAAGATGGTTTTGTGTCACACTTCAGTGGGATCAATCCTATGGCAAAGAGCGAAAGACAACGAGATGCAAAAAGTGGAGGTGGAATCCTAACTTATATGTAAAAAGTTGGAAAAAAATGACTTTTACCAAAGGACCTTTTAAAAGTGACCCATCTCCCCAAAAAACATTACCAAACCAAAAGTAAAGTGAATCGTAACATCCAATAAGAAACTCAAGAACCACATTAAATGATTTTCAAGCTCAAAAAAACGATAGAAAGGTTCAAAAAAGTGGCAAAAAGGGCCAAAAAATTATATAAATAAAATTTGGCATCTCATTTTCACCATTGCAATTTGAAAATTAACCAAAAGGTAAAAAGACCCATTTCCTAAAAGAGTCGATTCCGAGAGATTCAGAGGATGAAATGAACTTCTTCTCAGACCAAGTAAGTATAAACTCATCCCTCTTGCATTTAAATACTTCAATTTTGAATTGTTTTTAGTTTTTGGGTGGGCACGCTCTCTTAAAAAAGGGTGGCCCTACGTGTACGTGGGTTGTCCAAGGAGATCCCACATACATCTGTGGGGAAAAAAAGGTCTGCATGTGAATGTTCACGACTGTGTCCAAAACATCCTTCGTACACCCTCAAAAGAAAGAAAAAATAAATAATGCAAGAGCTAACTCCCCCTTGAGCTTGTCATGTAATAGGATGTATATCCACTGGAGGGAAAGGGAACAAAAGGAGATTGATATCTTGGTCGATGAGGACCCTGTTTCCATTTCCACATTAAAACAATGTGGGCCATGGAAGTTCTACCAGTGTCCACTTATGAGGGCACAAACCAGGCTTCTAAATTCCCTGGTGGACTACTGGCACCCTGAGGCAGAGGCGTTCATGATTGAGGGGAAGTCGTTGACTCCAACAACAAAGGATATTTACTTCTTGACTGGCCTCTTGAGGAGAGGGGAACCAATCAACCTACACACATTTCCTCCTAGCCCCTTCAACATCGTCAACTACATCAGGATGCAGTGTGAGGAAGGCACTGAGAAAGTAGGTTCTCAAGTGCCCATTTACAAGATCACCAACCCGTCACTAAAGGTGATCCTACTGCTCATTGGGTGGATCACTGGATCTATGGTCGTCTACCATGCATCTTGGGAACACATGTATTGTGTTATGCAGTGCCTTGATGCACATATTTTTTACTGGAGTACGACCATGCTTACTTGCATGAAGAGGAATCTTACAGATTATCGTGAGCGTAGCAACAAGAACTCCAAGTTTGGTAATGTTCTGTGCTCATTCATTTTTGAGAGGGTACCCAGCATGAGTCCTAGAGAGACAATGTGGGGGAATGTGGCCTCCTTCCCAACGGTGTGTATATGGACAACATTGCTACCATGACAAGGGGGAGGAAGGACCATAGAGGTCTTTGATGACACATTCTTTGACTGGTGGGCATGACAGATTCTGGCGATAGAGGACTACCCCTATGATGGAATCAACTTCTCTAGAGATCCAGATATGCCCATACCTCTTGGAGAGGAGTGAGGAGAGATAGGTATGTGTGTTTTTAAAGTTATTTAATTTTTTAGTTTCTTTTATATATATCATTTTTATGTGTATCAGACTATCTAACAACTATGTATCTCTTATGTACAGATGTGGGACATGTGTGCCTAGCAGACTTCTCGAGGACTAGGTGACGTCCTCAACCAAAGGAAGTACTAGCAACAGTCGGTGGACCAGCAGCCGTAGGGGGACCTCTAACTAGAGAGGCTGAGAGAGTTTTGAGACAGGTGGAGCGGAACCTCACCGCACTCACTCATGTATTTCCCATGGCCGAGATCAAGGATCTCCCGCCATCCATGCAGCCTCATGTAGTTGGGGTACCATGGACTTGGGTCCAACTCTTCTGGCATTTTGAAAACACCGTCGTTGACTACGGCATGGCCAATAGGCCCTAAGCTTAGATAGGGTGGACTCATTATGTGCCGAGGGAACTCCTTTTGTATATTTTTTAGGGCATAAGCCCCGTGATTTATACTGGATTATTATTTTTGAGGAGTTCACGCCCACCTATGTACTTTGAAACTTTTTGATCACATATTTTATATATTATGGATCACATATTTTATGTATTATGGATCACATATACACATATTTTATGGATTATGGATCACATTTCTTTACAAATGTATGTACATGTGTATGTTTGTGCTTCTTTTTATGTGTGTGCAAAATTCCAATCTAATACATGATTAGCTAGAGTGTCTATTATTTGATTTAATCTCCTAGGAACATGGATATACGCAATGTAATCAAAGAAACATTCTAAGAGACATACCCTAAGGAAACATCGGTGTAAAGTATGATCATAAATGCGATAAGCCCCGTTTAACTGGGACACAACCAGCTGAGCATCTAAGTAGACCTTGAGGTGAGAGATACCATGTGTCAAAGCATCACGAAGCAACTTTATCACTACATTGTACTCGGCGACATTGTTTGTGGAGTCACTTAGACAGATACCTCCGGAAGATAGAAACTGGACTTGAGGTGTGAAAAGCACCCAAGCTATGGAAGAAAGCCTCTGAGTGTCTCGGCTAGAGCCATTCACGAACTTAAAGAACACCTTTGATTCACTTGACATCTTCCATAATGAAAAAGATGACATAAATAAAGACACATCCATAAAACAAAAAGACAAAAACTAACGGTATAATAACTATACATATGTACAAGAAGTCACCCAAGTGACCAACCTACGAGTAATACTTCTTGAGGTAGAGCCCATTTCCAGGCTTCGCCAAAGCATTTCCCTCAAATTCAACTAGACGATAAGCACCCTTCTTTAAGACCTCTTTCACAATGAAAGGTCTGAACCACATGGGTTTGAACTTGCTTGCCCCCAGGGGATCCTTATCTTGGTTGTAGACTAGGATAAGGTCACCTTCGGAGAAAATCTGAGGATGAACAAACCAATCATATTGACACTTGACTTGTTGCTTGTGAGCCTCGTTGGCCAAGGTTGCATCTCAATGTTTCTCATCAAGTTGCTCGAGATATAATAGGTGTTCCTAAAGCGGTGAAGTGTCTAGCAATAACTCTACTACCAACTTTAAAGATAGGATCTGACACTCTATAGGAAAGATTGTTTTCAACCCGTAAACAAGTGAAAAGGTGAGAAACGAGTGGAAGTCTTTACAGATGTTCAATGGGCCCATAATGTCGAGTACATCATCAAATGCCAATTTGACTTGGGAGAATTGATCGTTCGTTATAGAATAGTAATGAGGGACTTATTCACATATTCCACCTAATCATTCGCTTGTGGGTAGTAGGGTGATGAATGCTCCTGCCTCAACCCAAGATTTGATGTTAACTCAGACACCATTTTGTTCTGGAAGTGACTTCCATGGTCAGTGACAATCTCCTTCGGGATGTTGAACCTTGTTACTATTTGGTTAAAAATGAAAGGAGTCATTGTTTCACCATTTCTAGAGATATCTATTGGAATCATTTCAATGATACTTTCCATATTACCCTCGGCGTAAACTATGTGCATAGCCAGACGACTAATAGGACAAGAACTATCTCCAGTCATAGTCAAAACAAATTCACCTACCTCTATTCTTCTTAAATATTAGAGGAAATAAGATCTATGATGGAGATCATCCCAGGGTCTGTCCAGACCAGTCAATGCCTCAATAATCGCCTCATCTAAGGGAAAGACCAAGTCTAAAGAATTAGTATTGGAAAAGGAACCTTGAGCCCAAATAGACTCGAGAAATGGATCTAACTCATGTGCAGGAGTCATATTAGGGTCGACCGAAGCTTATTGGACAATATTGTATGCAACTTTTGTCACAGACAAGGCCATTGCCATGCAAGGATTCCTTTTCCCTTCCATCGAGGCCGACGGTGAAGGAAGATTCCACGGATCGTGAAAGTAATTCATACGAAACGACAACACCTGAAATATTTCATTCGTAGGTTGGTCGACGACAGCCGATATAAACTTGACATCACCAGAAGGAGGTGGGTAATCAAAAGTACCCATCAACAGTGGCCACAAGCCAACCCCCATGTTGACGAAGTTGGGTTGAGGTTTATCAGTCATCGAGACCATGGATGCCCCCAATGAAGGGTCATTCCTGGAGAAGGACAACTAATCAATGGTTATGATTCATCCCTCGTGTGGAAACAACAAGACCCGAAAAAATTTGGAAACCACTGCATGCATTGCATAGGTCCAACTCCTTCCTAACAGAAGGTTGTAGTCGAGAGGTTCATCGACTACGTCAACTTTGACGCACTTGATTTTTAATCCTAACTGCACGGGGAAAGAAGGAATGATTCCATGTGGTCTTAATGAATGACTGTCGAAAGAAATAAGAAGATTAGGTGACAGAGACAAAAAGGGTTGGCCAATGGTGTTCCAACATGCCAACAACATCATGAAAGTCGAGGCACCCTCATCAACCATCGTATGAAAAATATTTTGTGGGGTGAGCCACTACTATCAGAAACGTGACATGGTAAAGGAGACGAGGTTTCAAGTCAGTCGTATCAAGCATGATCTTTCTCGGATTACAAGTATCGGAAAATCCCAAAGTGGATAACAGAGCCTTTCTCTACAAAGGGCAACTCTGGAGGAATTCCAAATAAGACATCACGCAAGGGGTTTGTGACAAATCCTCCACCATAGAGTAATCATGGGAATCTTTCTTGAATGCCCTTTTCAGGATGCGTGTCATTATTTTTCCCATCGTCTTCTCAATCTGGAGAGGAATGGGTAGGTTTGTGGCTTCTTTACCTTTCTCGGTAGATTTTGACATTCTGTAATCATGTGCTCTAGTCACTATATAAGCGTCACCTTTCATCATATAAATGTTTGAGGTCAAGGTATCACTAGAAGACGTGGGGGGTCCCTGACTGCCCCCATCCGCACTTGAAGAGGATTGAGTCATATGTTTCCCATGTGGAAATGGGTTCGTTAACACAACAGGTTTCTGTTGTGCCAATAACTTCTAGGCCTCTGAAAGTCGAGGGAACAGGTGAATCGGATGGTCCTCCGTGCAAAGCTTACATGGATAATTTGACTTTCTCTTCTCTGTGTTTCCTCCGCCAGCATTGTTTTTGGGTTTCCTATCCCCCTTACCCTTCTTGTTTCACTATTTTTTCTTCCCTTCAGACTGCTAGTTAGCCTTCGGTTTTTTTGACTACACAGTATGTACATCTGACATTTGGGTAGGGGGAACATTCGAACCAGAGGTATGGCTGGCCATTGTTTGGTGTATAGACAATTGCTAAAATTGATTTGACAGTTGATCAGTGGAATTTTCTTGTGTTGAACCAACTATACCATCGACATATGGTCTAGACTTTTTTTTGGCTTTGTCAAGGATGGACCATGGCGCATATGGAAAAATTTCATAGAGTAAGATAGACTGAAAGTATATCAGTTCGAGTTGTTGTGCTCTCATTATCACCTCCTCCTCTAAAACAAATATTGAATTTGAAACGCCCTTGGATAACTGAGCTACCAAAGACTTCAGGAACCACTCCAGCAGGAAAGTTGGTGGGACCTGTACCTTAATCAAACTCTTCTGACGCCTCCATTCTCGGATGTGATCCGAGATATGATCGGCCTTAGTCTACTAAAAGTTGGCCAACAATTTGGTGTCGTCATCGTATCTCATGGGTAGTTGGAAATGGTTCATAAAAACCATCGCCAAATCGCTAAAGTAAGAGTATCTTGAGTTGTCAATATCAATGTACAATTTCATGGCACCCCCGATAAGAGTGCACTCAAACAAGTGAAACTGTATGAAGTCATCTCGCAGCGAGTTTGATGAGCACCATAGGTGGAATTTCGTCACGTGATCACCCGAGTCTTTGCCAGGATTACCTTTGAACTTCGGAATATCCCAAGGAAACTTAGTCAGCATGGGGGGCCAACGCAGATCATGAAAAAATGGGTCATTAAGCAACCTCAACAAGTCTAGCAGATTTAACATTGCCAGAAATGGTAGTTTGGGCTAGGTACTATGTACAAGAAAAAGGGATCCTGGATTTTGACTAGCACCAGGTTGCCAAGAAAAATTCAGTTGTTAGCCAGGGTTCTGGTAGACACCATGGCCTTAACCAACGTACAAAAAATGTGTTTGTTGGGATATCATGAGTTGATTCTCATAATTGGATGTCAAGGGTTGGGTAGGGATTTCTCCCTGAGTTGTGTTCCAAATATTCTGGAAAGGGTTTCCACCTGTTGATCCAATGGGCATAGGTATTGAGCCTTGCCTGGGGTTCCATTGACCATGGAAGGGGTTTTCCCCGGTCGACATCCCTAACGAGGGAGTTGATCCTTGCCAAGGATTCCAAAGTCCTTGTGAGGAGAAAACTCATGTACTTTCCACCTGTGTAGGAATAGTACCTTGCATAGGATTGTTTTGTCCAAAACTAGGGTTTCCCCCAACCGAGACATAAAATGACGAAAAAGGGTTATTACCAAATGTGTCGAACAAAGAGAATGACATAGAACCCACTGGTGTGGTGTAAGAAGAAGGTCCTAGACTTCCTTCTCCAAACAATATGTAGTTTGTATTCGTCCTAAGGGGTGGCTGGAAAGCACCGCCGAGCGAGGGGGACGGAGGAGGTATATGACCCCCACCATAAGGGATAGAATTATAGGAGGTTGAGGTGCCCCCAATGGAACCTTGCAAGGGAGCGTTTGAGCTCCCTGCCCCCAAACCCATGGTCCGTAGGGTGGAGTAGGTAAGGACGGAGTTCGTATCAAAGTCGAGCATCCCATATGAAAATGGAGGGCCCATTGCACTCTATGTGAACAGAGCAGTGGTCACTGCGGATGATGGAATCATACCACTGCCCGAATTAGAGGTATTCAAGACCATTGTGGTCCGGACCGGCGAAGGTGGGTTAGCAGGCAAAATACCCCCTATGGTGGCAGTCGTCGAGGGAGTGTGAGGACTCTCAGACAAAGTAACAACATTTGCTTCCATATCTTCTTGCAAGACTATCTAACGCTTGTGAGGTGTTACCCTTGGAGGGACAACTTGTACAAAGATTGGCACCGACAAGTCAGTGATCGAAGGGTTAACCAGCCCGAGAGTTTCCTCTCTAAGGTCAGAAACAACGATTTCCTCCATATTCGAGTAATATCCTCTCGAGGATGGCTCAGGCACAGTATCCTGCGACCTGGTCGCCTCAAATGACCATTGTTGGTCAAGTATTCACTGTAACGGTGGCGATGGTGGCTACAATGTAACCAGTGGCAGGCCCTGAAGCCTTCATGACCGACATAGCTCTTGATCTTCCACTTTGTGAAAATATCAATGACACAGTAAGGCTTTAAATAATGTTGAAAACCAAGCACACACTATAAAATTTCCTACAAGATAAACCAAACAAACCACTATCTAGTTGGAAGAACAGTTACGCCAGCCAACACTAGAGAAACTTATTGGTGCAAGTGAAACTAGAACAAAGAAGCATACTCTAGGTATACTCTACAAAGTGTGGCCCGAAATCTTCCCTAGGTACAGTGTTATACCCCCGCAGTCACCTATGTAAGTCCCTAGAATAAAGGAAACTAATTTGTCAGCTTGCAAACAGCCACCAGGCGGGTACAGTCGATTGTCAGGTGGATCGCAATGAGCAGGATAACAAGTTTGAAACCTACTGAGGGTATCGAAATCAAGTGTTCCAGAAGACAACTGAGGATATAGAACATATTTGAGGTCCACGAAGCTCCGTAGGAAAATGAAAATTATAGTATCCCACGACAGATCCTCAATATGTGTTCCCCACTACGCTTGGTCCGACTTTGGAGGTGTTATCTCTGTTACGTTTCCTTACATGACCTTGTGTTTAGCCCCTATGTTATAGGGGGGTCCCGGATAACTTTCACGTCACTGGACTTTTACACTCCCTAACTCTGACTCCAATGTTTGTTTATAATCCTTGAAGAGTTTCCTCTCCAACCTAATTCAAGGCTCTAACCCTAAACTAGTTGATTGACCCTGAGAACATGAAAGTCTACTTAATTTTAATTAGCGTTCCTTTTAAATGGATTGTTTTGACTCAAAGGACATGGCCGAGAAACTAGTGATGTGTATGAGAGATGAAAAGAGGAGAAGTAAACAAAATTCTGAAAGAAAAATTACTTCTAATTAACAATAAAAAATTGCAACTAACTCTTTAAACCAACTTTTCATAACTAACTATTTTCAAGATCTTTAACTAAAATGAAATTTCAGTCGACTATGAGCTACTTAAATTCTATGAAGTGTTCCCTGTGTTCTTGTGACCTCCTTTTCACATGTGGGATGGAAATTACACTTTGTACCTTGTACTTTTGTCTAATTTCACTTTGACTTTGTCTAAAGTGAAATTTAGTCATTTTTGGCCTAAAAGTGACTATTAATTCACAAAGGGGGTGAATTAGAGACACAAAGTTGACATAGGAAACTTAGCCCAAAGTGGGTTATTGATTTAGATATTTATGGGGATATCTCAACCATTGATTAGATGGGAGATGATATGATCTGCACCATTCATATCTTAGGTTTCCTTATGCATGTCAAAGAGGGGAGCAAAGGGTGAAGGAGGCATTCATTCTTATTTTGTTCATTGTGAGAGGAGCTCTTGGAGGATGAGCATGAGTTTGTTTTGTGAGTCTGGTTGAGCTTGGGCGCTAGATTTCATGGAGGGAGGCTTTCATCATCTAACCTTGTTTATTTAGTGGAGAGGTTCTACTTCTGAGGAGGGTGCATTTCCAGATTGGGGCGCATCAGTTGTGGGAGGAATTCTAGCCATCAGATTGCAGTGAGATCAGTTGCAGAAGGAGTCCATCCAACAGAGCTTCATTCCTGTGGAGGGGTTTCCAGATCTGAGCTCACAGTTTGCAGTTGGAGCAGTTTCAGTGGATTTGCCATCTTATATGTGGGGCGCACTTGGAGACTTTGAGCTTGTTTATCAGCTCATTTTTGGTTTCTATTGTATCAAGTTCCATTATATAGTGTACTTGTTGTATTCCATCTTCTTCTTTCCTCATATATACATATATATATTCCAAACTAATTTTCTACGGGGGGGGTTGTCCAGGGTCATGTTGACAAAAACTACATGTGTACAAAAATGCATGTGTTAGTATCTTAGATCTATTTATTTTCAACTGTAAATATCTATAGGTGTGTTATATTTATTTTGGTATGCATGTGCTAACACATGGTCACTAAAACTACATGCTAGAGCACCCAAAATCACAAATATAACTGTAACAAATCAGCAAGAATTTCTTGGACTATTGGTTGTTATAAAATAGAAACGAATACTTTATCAGATAGTTGAAACTTAGCGCTTATCTTTGGTCAAGGACATACCCATTAGGAAAGCTTGATAGGACCTGAAAATATTCATGGTATCAGAGTTGTGGTGGCTGAAAGTTTGAGCAGTTGGGACAACATTTTGTTGGTTGTCATATACATCTTCTTGGTATATTTTTGAGGACAGCCATTGACTCATTCAGTGGTTGTTAGAGGGCATAATTTTGCAGAGGACAGTTGGGCAGTTTTGGACACTTGTCATCAGTCTCTTTTCACACCTACGCAGTAGGAGTGAGGCTTATTTGACTTGAACTCTTTTCACACCTATTTTGTTAGGAGTGAGGTAAGATTACACTTGTCTCTTTTCACACCTATGTCGATAGGAGTGAGACAGTGTTTTCCTTAGCAGTGTGAGCATTAGTTGGGGATTGCAGTTTGGCAAAGATTTCAGCATCTCATATGTGAGTTGAGGACAGGATAACAGGGGCTAGCAATTGGTCGCGTTGGAAGGCGAGGATGATCTTCATCTTAGATGACCTCGAGCTATGGGACATAGTCAAGGTAGTTGTTTCCCCCATTCCTGTCACTGCTCCCATCCTGGTGGAAAATTTCAAGAAAAGGAACAACAAGGTGAGGATAACTATTTGTGACGTAGTTCGTGACCGTATCATACCCCATTTTATAGGGAAGACTTGTGCATACGAGATGTGGTCATCTCTATGCAAGTTGTATGAGAGCTCCAATGAGAACCAAAAGATGGTTCTTCATGACCGACTCAGGGGAATTTGCATGCTCAAGGATGAGTCAGTGACTTCATTCCTTGGTCATTACACTCAAATCAGAGATGAGCTTGGAGTCGTTAGAGAGGTTGTTGACCCTAACTCTTTGGTGAGGCAACCTATGAATAACTTCACCAAACCATGGGCTCCATTTGTACGTGGCATAGTTTCCAAGGAGGTCATGCCTACATGGGAGAGGATGTGGGATGACTTTGTCCAGGAGGAGATTAGGCTTGTTGCCAAGGCTTCTAGACAGCGGCAGCAACAACAGCAGCAGATTGGTCAGGGTGAGGAGGATATTTCTCTTTGGACAAAGGGGAAGAAGAACGTCGATCGTGGGGGTCAACATGGTCCCACGTTTGGGGCCCCACCATAGGGGACTGGAGGAGGAGAGAGCAGTAGTGGTCAAAGGAGAGATATGAACAAAGTGAAGTGCTTTGTTTGTAAGAAGTTTGGGAACTATGTTGGACAGTGACCAAACATGAAGAAAAAGAAGGGTGGTATCGGAGCTACAACAAAGGAGATAGATTTTCAGACATAGTTTCAGAGAGAGTGTGATGTCCTCATATGTTTCACTTCAGTTGAGACGACACCCGGTATCTGGTATATTGATAGTGGGGCTTCGAGCCATATGACTGGAATTCGAGAGAATTTTTATGATCTCAGAGACACCGAGGTCAGGATTGAGATTTCTCTTGGAGATGACAGAGTGATTAGAGTTGTAGGGGTTGGCACAATTGCCTTTCAGAGAGATGGCATGCCACCTATATCATTCACAGACATTCTTTATGTCCCTGGGATGAAGAAGAATTTGATTTCAGTTTCCACCCTCCAGGATAGGGGTCTTTAGGTGACATTCAGAGGCACCAAAGTACTAATTCATCCTCGAGGGTCTTCACTTGCCTCAGGACAGGTGATTGGAGTGAGGGATGTGAAATTGTTCAGATTTCATTTTCAGCCACTTCATGCATTAAAAATGATTAGTGACAGTAGTAGACAGATATGTGAGTTATGGCATCAAAGGATGGCCCACCTACATCATGGGGCTCTTGGAGGAATGAGAGATGTTGTAACCAGAGTGCCACATATAAGTATTGAGCATCAGGATCTGTGTAGAGGGTGTGCGCATGGTAAGTTTACCAAGGCATCTTTCCCTAGCAATGACACTTGGTTAGCTAGGATATTGGATTTAGTACACACAGATGTGTGTGGGCCCATGACTCGAAGGTCCTTGAGTGGTTGTGAGTAATATCTCACATTTATTGATGACTACTCGAGGAAGACTTGGATCTATTTCCTGAAGGCCAAGAGTGAGGTCTTCACATGGTTCCAAGAGTTCAGATATCTTGTGGAGAACCAATCGGGAAAGAAGATCAAATTCTTGTGGTCGGATAATGGGGGAGAGTATTCCTAGAGACAGTTTGTATACTTCTATGAACATCATGGCATCAGGATATAGATGACCATACCTTACAACCCCCAACATAACGGGGTTGCCGAGAGGAAGAACTAGGCCATTATCGGTGCATCGAGATCCATGCTGCATGATCAGAGTTTTCCTTTGTACTAATGGGCAGAGGCATGTGCTACTACAGTTTACCTACAGAACATGAGCCCCCAAAGGATTTTGGGGAAGATGACTCTTGAGGAGGCCTTCAATGGTAGGAGGCCCGATGTTGAGCACATTAGGATCTTTGGGTGCTTGACTTTCTCTCATGTCCCCTCGGAGAGGAGGAAAAAGATAGACCCCACAACCCAATAGGGGATTCTAGTTGGATACTCAGAGGTGTCGAAAGAATATCACATCTACATTCCACCACATAGGAGAGTGGTGGTGAGCAGAGATGTGATATTTGAGAAGGATAGGGATTTTGCAAGATATCTTGAGTTGAGAGTTGGAATTAAGGATGATGAAGAGTCGTCGATTGCAGTCTTAGAGGGAGAACAGCCTCAGATTTCGAGTACACCAGTATTAGGGGTGACAGGGTCACCATGCATAGCTTCATGGTCACAGTCAGAGCATGTTTAGTCATATGGGGAAAAAAATTCAAAGGGAGCACAGACTTTAGGATCTCTTAGTGTTGAGATGAGTCTTGAGGCAGTCACTCTTGGGCATAGACACCTTACTTCTCCATTGACCGCTTCAGAGAAGAGGAGACCTAGATGGTTTCAGGAGACCCTGAAGGAGGCCAGGGAAAATGTAGGGGAGCCCAAGAGCAATATCAAAGAGAGCAGGCCACTAGTCAAATTGGGAGCATATTTGGCACTAGTAACGAGTATCAGGGATATTGAGCCACGTAATTTTCCGTAGGAAGTGGACCATAAGGTTTGGAGAGAGGCCATGGTAGAGGAGTATGACTCCATTGTGTGCAATGATTTTTGGGATGTGGTTCCGTGGCCAGTGGGGAAGTTAGTTGTGACTTCCAGGTGGTTGTACAAGACCAAGATTGTTGCAGATGGTAGTGTGGAAAAACACAAGGCTCGTTTTGTGCCATGAGGCTTCTCACAGATTGAGGGAGTCGATTATGATGAGACTTTCACACCAGTTGTGAGATACACTTCTATTAGGACTATCATTTCCATAGCAGCAGAGATGGGTTGGCACATTCACCAAATGGATGTGAAAACCTCATTTCTGAATGGCTTTATTGAGGAGGAGGTGTACATAGAGAGCCACAAGAGTTTGAGGTGAGTGACAGGGAGACTCACCTGTGTCTTCTAAGGAAGGAACTATATGGTATGAAGCAAGCTAACCGAGCTTGGCATTCATGCATTGATACTTATTTTCTTAATATGGGCTTTGAGAAGAGTGATGCTAATCCGAACCTCTATTTCATCATTAGGGGTGAGGACACACTCATTCTCATTTTGTATGTGGATGATTTATTCATTACTAGAGACAAGGATCTCATAGTTGAGTGCAAGTTGGTAATTTCATTAGAGTTTGAGATGAGTGATATCGGATTGATGCACTACTTTTTGGGTATGGAGGTATGGCAGGAGGAGCGTCAAATATTTCTTGGGCAGGGGAAGTATGCAACAGATATTTTGAGAAGGTTTCAGATGGAGGACTGTAGACCCATGTCTACACCTATGATCACCAACTGGAAGAAGCTTAGTGCTTCATATAGCCATTTGGTGGATGCCACAGTATACAGGCAGTTGATCGGTTCACTCATGTATCTGGTTAACACCAAACCAGATTTTTTTTTTCCATGAACACTCTCAGACAGTACATGGTTGAGTCAAGGAGTGTTCACATGGTTGGGGAAAACTCATCTTGAGATTTATTGTTGGGATAGTGGAATATGGCCTAGACTATGTTAGAGGATATGGAGTCAGTTTGGTTGGCTACACAGATTCAGACTGGGCAGAATGTGCTACTAACAAGAAAATGAACTCAAGGTGCTACATTAGTTTGGGGTCAGGACTTGTTTCCTGGTTCAGTCGAAAGAAAAAGTCAGTTTCTTTGAGTTCATCCGAGGCAGAGTATATGGCAGCCATTCAGGCCAGTTGCGAGGCAATTTGGCTTCGTAAGATGTTGGTTTGTTTATTTGGTCAAGAGATTTCACCGAATATCATTCACTGTGATCATCGAAGTTACATAAAACTCTCTAAGAATCCAGTGTTTCATGATCGTTCAAATCATATTGAGATCAGGTACCACTTCATTCATGATTGGGTTCATATAAGGGAAGTTTAGTTGCAACATGTATCTACAGATGACCAGGTTTCAAATATTCTCACCAAGGCCCTTCCATGGGGAAAACATGTCTATTTCAGAGACAAGATGGGCTTGGTGAGGAACACCTTCCTCGATAAGAGGGAGTGTTTATTTTTGTACCTTGGGAGGTGTTTCCCATGTGCTTGTGACCTCCTTAGCACATGTGGGATGGACATTACACTTTGTACCTTGTACTTTTCTCTAATTTCACTTTGACTTTGTCTAAAGTGAAATTTAGTCATTTTTGGCCTAAAAGTGACTATTAATTCACAAAGGGGGTGAATTAGAGACATAAAGTTGACATAGGAAACTTAACCCAAAGTGGTTTATCGATTTATATATTTATGGGAAGATCTCAACCATTGATTAGATGGGATATGAGATGATCTCCACCATTCATATCTTAGGTTTCCTTATGCATGTCAAAGAGGGGCACAAAGGGTGAAGGAGGCATTCATTCTTCTTTTGTTCATTGTGAGAGAAGCTCTTGGAGGATAAGCATGAGGTTTGTTTTGTGAGGATGCTTGATCTTGGGAGTTAGCTTTCATGGAGGGAGGCTTGCATCATCTACCCTTGTTTATTTAGTGGAGAGGTTGTACTTCTGAGGAGGGGGCATTGCCAAATTGGGGTGCATCAGTTGTGGGAGGACTTCTAGCCATAAAATTGCAGTGAGATAAATTGCAAAGGGATTCTATCCAATAGATATTCATTCCTGTGGAGGGGTTTCCAGATCTGAGCTCACTATTTGCAATTGGAGCAGTTTCAATGGATTTTTCAGCTTGTATGTGGGGCGCACCTTCCTGGGGCACACTTGGAGACTTTGGGCTTGTATATCAGCTCAGTTTTGGATGTTGTTGTATCAAGTTCCATTATATATTGTACTTGTTGTATTTCATCTTCTTCTTTCCTCATATATACATATATATTCCAAACTAGTTTTCCCCGGGGGGGTTTTATCCATGGTCATGTTGACCAAAAATACCTGTGTACAAAAATGCATGTGTTAGTCTCTTAGATCTATTTATTTTCAGTTGTAAATATCTATAGGTGTGTTATATTTATTTTGGTATGCATGTGCTAACATATGGTCACTAAAACTACATGCTAGAGCACCCAAAATCGCAAATATAATCGTAACAAATCAGCAAGAAGTTCTTGGATTGTTGGTTGTTATAAAACATCAGAAAATACTTTATCAGATGGTTTAAACATAGAGCCTATCTATGGTCAAAGACAAACCCAGTAGGAAATCTTGATAGGACCTAAAAATCTCCATCTTTTTCCTTTCAACTAAAATAACTAACCCTAACTACTTTACTAAACTAAGAAATGGAAAATCGTTTTCTTTTTGGAAATGCTTTAAAGAGGAAAAAACTTGAAATAAAACTTTTTCTCTTTTCTTTAAAGAAAATGAAAGGGGGAAAATAAATAACAATACAAGATTGAAAATAACCTCTGGCCCACTGCGGAACGAAGGGAGTCACTGAAGACACAAAACAGGTTGATCAACAAACTCACAGACTCGCCTAAAACCCTTTCATAATTAAACACTAAATCTTTAAAAAGACAAGAAAACTAACATCTAACCCAAGCTATGACTATAAAAATGAGAGACACTGAACTTAATCAAGAAACCCTAAGAAGTAAAACTTCAATCAGGGGAGAGTTTGACTGCCTCTTCTTAAATATAGTTTCTTGACACAGGTAAGCCGTTGATGCTTAAGAAGCATGCGTATGTACATGGGCTATCTATAAGGTAGGGCACATATGTATGTGTGTTGTCCCACAGTAGGTCACGTACACCTCTGTATTTCTTGAAAAAGGAAATAAAATAGACTGACTGACAAAGCAGGGAGTACTGGTATAGCACCAATAGGTGACCAAAATCCCTTAAAAGACTTAGCAGACTCACAGAAACTCAAAAGGTAATAAAACCAATCAAACACCCAAAAACATCCTCTAAAACCCTAGAGGCTTCCCCAGTATGGTCGTCAGTTCTGCTAGCGAGAAAAACCCCCCTATGGCTACACCAGGGTTTAAAATGTAGGCAGATCAATAACTGTTTAAAAGTATCCCACTTCTCTAACTACCCCAAACATACCCCAAACTTATGCAAGAAAAGTAAAATGAGAAGTATCAAGTAATTGTACCTTTACTCCACGTCTGGTGATGATCCTCTCGTGCTTGATAACTTTGTTGACTGCAGACCTCCTCCCAAGGCTGGCCTGCATTCAAAAAAATACAAGCAGAAAGATACAAGCATACATTTCATACATAAATAATGGTTAGATGTTAGAATAAAAACATAAATCAAATGCAAACATTTGACACATCATGTTTTGGGACAGGAAAAGTACTTCTTTTATTGATAATGCAATGATCACTTACAACCAAATTTGGTTGTTGCTTCACAAACCTGGTCCAGGCTCCTCTTCACCAAGCTCCAAGTGCACCTTCGATAATCTTCTCCTCTCAACCTTCTTCTTGGGAAGTATAATGGGTTTATGATGGAGGAAGGAATGCAAATTGAGGAATGCAAAGGCAATTCTCACAAAAGGGCTGCAAATGCTTGGGGCAAGGAGGAGATGTGAAATGGGCAGAGTTTCACTATTCTTATGTCTAGATGTGGAATGAGACCCCAACACCTCCTTTTATATGACAAAAGGATGGTTATTTGGTTGGGTGATGGGCTATAGGTGGTGGATTAGTTGGGAAACTACCCAATAGCCCATAATCTCAATGAATTCCTTGCAAATGTTTAATTTTTGCAACTTTTGTAAGTATACGCGGGATGTAGTGGTGTAGCATGCATATGTACGCAGGCTTTAGTGGTGCAGCAAGCATATGTACGTGGTCAGTATTGGTGCAGAGCGCGTACATCTTCAAAAAATGGGTTTTTAAGAAGAGCAACTCAGTGATGGCTTGGAAAAAAATGAAAGTAAGAGGGCCAAATACCAAGTATGCATATGTAGAGAAATTTAGGGGTATAACACCACCACCTGACACTCCTTCAATTGTCACTCAAATTAATATAATTTCGACTAGTGTTAGTGGTTTCTTGGAATCATATGATCCCTAGGTAGTGCCAAGTCCTTTAGAATATGAATTCCACGGCAACCAAATGTCGCTTAGTCTGATTGAGTTGGATTATCAAACCATCCATTCTACCTCTATGGTTTTTTTTTATACTGATGATCAATCAACTCTGATATTAGATTAACACTCTCACTCTTTCTCACTTATTTCTATGGGATCTCCTTATCCTTTTGATGATACTTTTCCTTCTGATGAGAGTATCATGGAAATCATGTCTTTGGAAGAAACTCATTGGGATGATATTCATCATCATTCATATTTCTTCCCTAAGATCGAGAATATTGAGAGTCATGTTGAACTATTGGATATTCTTAACGTTTCTCAAACTCCTACCTTTAACTATAATATTTTTTCGAGGGTAATTTGGTAAATATATCAGCTACTATACCAATCAGTATCTCAGTAAAATCTGGAATGGTGGAAAACATTCATATAGGTGCATCTTGTTCTTCTGTTGAAATTCAAACTTATACAACCCTATTTAAAGAATTTTGTGATGTATTTTCTTGGTCTTACAAAGAAATTCCTAGAATTGGCCTGGATATTGTTGTACCTCATGAAATTAATACATATCCTAAATCCAAGCCTGTTCAAAAAAATCTTTGGCCGGTTCATCCACAAAAAGTTATTTCTATTAAAATGGAAGTGGAAAAACTTCTTAAAGCATGTTTTATTTATCCTATACCTTTGACTGATTGGGTTTCCAATATTGGTCCCATCGCAAAGAAACAAGGTATGATCTATGTATGTATTGATTATAGGGATATCAATAGGGATTGTCCCAAAGATAATTACCTAACCCCTTTCATCGACTAGATAGTCGATGATTGTTCCGGTAGTGAAATATTCTCGTTTATGGATGGTTTTCCGAGATATAGTCAAATTAACATCCTATGATCAGGTCAACACAAAACTGCTTTCATTTTTCCTTAGGGTACCTTTTCCTACAAAAAACTCTCGTTTGGAGTTAAAAATGTTGATGTTACTTTTCAATGAGCTATGTATTACGCATTTCACGATATTTATCATATCATGCAACCATATCTTGATGACTTACCTCCACATTTCATGCAGTGTCAAGATCATCTGAAACATCTCTGAGCTATATTTATTAGATGTTGATTTTACAATATTCACTTAAATCCACATAAATGTGTGTTTTGTGTGGAATCAAGGCGTATCCCAGGTTTCAACGTTTCCAAGTACGATATATGTTTTGATCCCTTGAATATTGAGAACATTGTTAATTTACCTCCTCATTCAACACTGTGCCAACTCCAAAGTTTGCAAGGGAAGGAAAACTTTTTACATCGATGTTTTCCCAATTATGCAAAACTCACCAAGTATTTTATTCAACTTCTTCAGAAATGGGTTCCCTTTATTTGAGATGACATCACTCAAAAGGCATTTGATTATTTGAAGTACACATTGAATCATACAACATTATTACATCCCTCGGATTATAGTCACGATTACATATTATACCTTGCCACTTCTGAAAGTATCATTGGTATGGTGATAGTTCAAGAGGATGAATTGCACAATGAACATGTGATTTACTATTTAAGTAGGATTCTTCCCCCTACCAAAATTAAATATTCACATGTGGATAAATTGGATTTGGTTGTTGTTCAAGTTGTCCAATGTTTTCATCACTACATTTTACTATGAAAAACCATTATTATTTCTTATTGCAACTCTATGCAACACATTCTGACTAGACAAGTGTTTGGGGGAAATACTCTAAATGGATTTTCATCCTACAAGAGTTTGATTTGGAATTCCAAAAATCCAAATCTAAGAAATCTTTGGTTTTTGTTGAGTTGATATTTGACCTTCCCTCCATTAAAGTAGAAAGTATGATCGAAGAAATGATTCATGATGAGTCCCTTTTTATGGTCAGTTCCTCTGATCCATGGTATGGAGATATCATAATATATCTCCAAAACCAAACCTATCAGCCTAGTTTTTCTAGTAATGAACATCAACACATTAGATAACAACCTTGAAAATGCATAATTGTTGGCGATACCCTTTATCGTCATGGTGTCGATTCAATTTTTTGACAGTGTTTGACAAACAAAGAAGTCAAGAAAGAAATTAGTGATTTCCATGATGGAGTGTGTGGTGGTCATATGTATGGGTATGCCACTTCCCAAAAATTTCCAAGGGCTAGATATTTTTGGCCTTCATTGTTTAAATATTGCATCCTTGTAGTCTAAAAATTTCATGCGTGCCAAATTTACAATCGTAATCTTCATGCACCTCCTTCTCCTCTTCACCCTATAGTTTGTTCTAGTCCATTTTCCAAATGGGGCATTGATTTCATGACATGTAACCCTCACTCGGTCGAGAGGCGTTGGGTATATTATTGTCGCCATGGATTATTTCAATAAGCAGGTTGAGGTCATGCCTACATATAACAATACCGAGAAAATTGCAACCCTTTTATTTTTAATCACATTATTTCTCGATTTGGTGTGCCCCAAGTCATTGTCACTGATCATGGAACTCATTTTTGGAAATATATGATGTCGGAATTGATTGCCAAGTTGGGTTTAAGACATGAAAACTCAACTCCCTATTATCCACAGGCCAATGACCAAGTTGAAGCTGTGAACAAAGTTTTGACAATGATGCTTCATAGAATGATATGGATTCATAAATCAAATTGGCATCCGATGATTTTTTCGGCATTATGAGAATATCGAACCTTGGTCAAAACAACCATGAGTTTTACACCATTCCAGCTGGTATATGGTCTAAAGGTCGTGTTTCCAATTGAATGTGAGATACCATCCTTAAAACTATCTGTCGAACTACTCCATGATACCACCATAGAGGAAGAACATGTCAAATCCCAATATGATAAAATTGTTAGACCTTGTGTGTTTTATGAAGGTGACTTGGTCCTACTATATGATCAAGATCATGAAATATTAGGGGAAGTTTAATTCAAGCCCATGTGGCATGACCCTTATGTCATTAAACGAGTCATAGAAAAATGTGTAGATGAGTTAGTGGATTATGATGGGATTCCTTTGGGTGAGCCTTGGAATGGGATTTACTTGAAAAAGTATTATGCTTAGAATTATTCTACATAATTTCTTTGTATATATTGTACCATGTTTTTGTGTGCTTTTATCACTTTTTTCAAGGATTTATGCATACTATTTATCTTTCATTGTGCTTGGTTTGCAGACGTTGGCATCCCCTTTAACTTATGTTGTCTTTGATGATGGTGCTAGTTGGAGTAATAAGAACCTTGCATATGATTCTTGGGAAATCTACACGCCTACCAATGAGTCTATGTGTTATATGCCTTGGTAATGCAACTAACAACATAGCGGAATATAGTGCAGTCATTGAACTATTGACTGAATCCATTTCCCTTGGAATTTGTTTCTTGGTTGTCTGACTTGAATTTCAACTTGTAGTACTGCAGTTAAGTAACATTTATTCTATTAGAAGTCCTACCATGTTACGAGTATATTTAAGTATTCGTCTCTTGGAGAGAGAGTTTGGCTATTTGGAGTATCAACACATTCCAATAAATCTAAATACATTAACAGATGCTTTGGATAATTATGTAATAGATAGACTTTTGAAAAATTTGTAAAAAACGCATATGCACTTTGCACCCAATAGAACAGAAATAAAAATTGTTTTATATTAAAGTTTATAAAAATTTTACAAAATGTGTTGAGACAACACCAATCTTATGGCTTTCATATCAAATACATGTTGATCGTCAAAATTACTAAAGACATCCTAATAATGATGCTCATGGTAACATACTACTGCCCGAGCTACTCACCGGAGAAGACGAGTTATACATCCAGAAAACCCCCTAGTGTGTTGTTGGTACTGACGTGAAAGGTCATAAATCTAACCATCTAGAATGCCCATAGTCAGTCCCTCAAGGTTGTGCTCTATATCCCCTATCTCATATGATACCTCTCATTTTTGAGCAACTATGGAACCCATATTGCCCCACCTATGGATTATTGAGGTTCCATATAATCTAAATGGTCAAATATTTGCATGATCAAAGACAAATTAATCTCAATACAACCCCAAAATTAAAAAAAATAAAAATTATTTAAAAATGGTTTCTTTTTTACCTGCATTGTTCCAATGATACACCGCTGGAAGGACTGGATCTGGATCTCCTAAGAAATCCATCCTTGTGTAAGCGTAGTCCTCTTCCATGATGAGTTGATTCTTTACCCATCTAAAGTACTTCTCGTCATAAGATACTATAGGGTCGCCACCATGGCACATCATCAAGTCCACCCACCTCTTCATTTGAGGTTGTTGTGGATCGTGATATTCATCTAAAACCATGTTCTGTAAACGTAGTAGTGGAACCCTCTCCAGGAAGAAGGATACCAAAATAGAACTGTGACCGAATTTCTTCAAACGACCATTTTTTCACTTGGTTAGCTGATCTTTCATGCTCTCCAACATCTTGTCACACTAGTTAAACACTATTAACACCATAACGTTGATTGCATACTACATCTGGGAGTTGGTGGCTAAATGAGGAGCTTGACTTCTAGTAACTTGAGTGATGGTGAAAAGAATGGTTCTCAAAGAAATCTCTCACATTTTTTATGGGAATTTCCCACTACTCTTCCTTGTTCCAGCAACACAATATTGTGAGATGTAATTCTCAGTCTTTTCATCACCTCCCCTAAATCCAGACAAAGACACTCGCTCTCCTCTCCTTGAGAGCCTAGTTAAAATATATATTTCCTCGATTTCCAAACCTAAATCATGGACACTGACCTTACACACTTGTTCATTGAGTTCCCGCATCTTTACCAGGATCTCTAACAGTCTAACTTGATCTCTCATTTTGTGGATCTGAAAGAATTTTCCCAACCCACACCACTGAAGAGACAACATGGTCTTTGGTTCATTTCCTGCAATTTGATCTTCCAATTTGTTCTCTCCTTCCCTTCATTCCAACATTTTTCCCAGCCAAAAGTCTACAAACAACAAGTAGAGAACTCATTTGTCAGACAACATTAAAAAATTTCAAGCTTGACAACTTACAATGAGAAACAATTTTGAGCTTTACAGGTGTCTTACCTTGCTTTTACCCATAGAGAGAAATTGTCACACTTCTCGATTAAGTGAGACTACAACACTCTTAAGTTTCACATTTCTCAATAGGGGTAGCCTACAACACCTGGGAGGCATGTTTTAGGGCTTGGCAAGAAGCCCAAAAATATCTAAAATTGTCATGAAATTAAAAAATTGGACCATCAAATGACAGAAGAGGGGAAGATCTATTACCTGGAAAAAATGAGAGTCAATTTCGTCCACATATCTATTCACAATCATCACCTTAAGAATCAACCAAATGGGGTTTTTTTGTCACTATTGGAATGCTAAAAACACACAATGGTAAAAAATGAATTACTTCTGCCTATTTTTAAAAAAGTAAAAAATATTCCTTTTAATTATTTTTTTTCATTTTTACCATTTTTATATAGTGCCTCATTAGTTGACATAATTGTTGAGCATGAAAGATGTTTTTCTATAGATTGTGCAAGTTATGGGTCAATGTTTGAAACATACATTTGTGGTTGAATATGTTTTTTATAGTTTTTTCCAAAAGTCTTTAAAAAATACAAAAACATGATAGGGATTTTCTTTAAGCTATTTTGAAAGCACTATAAATATGAAAATATTGTCGAGGGAACTTGCTTCCTTTCACACTCGTTAAAGAATTTGAAAGAGCATATATTTGGTATTAGTTTACCCCTTTTTTCGGGATGAGTATGATTATTTAAAAAAAAAGGAATACTATAGTCAAACATGACTAGAAGAGTTATCCTATGTATTATTTTACACTTTTTCATTCTTGGGAGACTAAATTTACGAAAAATTCAATCTTGGAGATTTATTTAAGTGTTTTTCAAACTCTCCAAACATGAAAAACCACCAATTTTACTTTCTCTGGACTCATAAAATGTACATTGAAAGACCGATATGGGACCGAGCCACTCCTTCCTAGGGTTCGTTAAAAATACTTTGAAGGACTCACCCGAAGGATGAGCTTATAGTACAAGAATATGTTATCCTCCTTAAGCTTGTGTAAAAATAAAGAGGTACTCACTAGAAATGGTGGGGGGGAATTGGGAAGGGAATTTGTATTAAATATGTATTAACTTTTGGTAGCAAGTCACTCTTGAACATGACACTCTTTCAATCCTCGTGTAATATTGGGAAATCCACTTGTCTCTTGTTTGTTATACTTTTCTCCAAAGTTATATTTTGGTCTGTGATCCTCATTTTGAGTCAATTCTGCCAAGATAGTTGTCATGTCATCAATGTGTTCAAGAGTATTCTAACCAAAATATTTGTATCACGTCAACCTTCTACAGTGTCGTCCCTCCCTGAGTCAGTCCTAAATCACTCTATACTTTGGTCTACATCAAATCCTTGTACATGTTTCCTGTTGTTGATGGGGGATACATCAACTCCCTCCTGCAACAAATCACTTCCTATCGACATCAACACATGATCTAGGGAGTTGGTTTATAATCTCTATAGTACCTTGGAACTTGTATGCCTCAATGGCAAGTTTCATTTCATTTGAGGATAGGTTTTCATCAATGAAATTCGATCAAATGATTATATGGGTGTTTGACTTTAGATCATCTATTCAAACTCAATAGAATGTACTTATGTACATTGAGCGCCATCGTCATCATTGGTGGTCCCTCTTGCATTTGTTAACATTTTTCATCAATGACTAGTAATCAGATGGTTTCTACCATGTTCGATTTCAACACCTATATTCACATGGTTAAATTTGTACTATGGGACAGTGTAAATGAAGACCCTAGATCCTTACTAATAGATCCAGGTTGCGATGGAGTATTTTGAGAATGTAACGTCACATAGATCCACAGTGAATGTCTCATGGCTATGTTCAAATTTGATTCATTATGACATAGATCCACGATGTATGTTTGGTGGCTATGTTCAGATTTGAGATATTGTGGCATGGATCAACAGTGTAATTCAATGGCCATTACCTATCTTACTCAACATGGATCTTTGTATGTAATCTCTTATTCTTTGAGTCATTTTTATCTTGAGTATGGGAATTCCTGCCTTAGTGATAAAATTGTAATTCGTTGTTTGTTGTTGATAGGCCTCCAACCGATGAGTTCTTTGTTTCAATACCCACATGAAAAAGTATTTTTTCTCTCACCCATTTCTAGCTTCATATTTTGGGGGGAATTATATTACACAATATTTTGTCGCAACTAATGATGTTCACTTATCCTCTATCATCCAGAGCATAAAATCCTTGAAGAACCTTTCTTTGGAAGAAGGAAAACATGTAAAAGGGTCATTAAAGCCATATTTCAAGAGAGTGTTTCATGTTGCATCACTACATTATGAGACACCCTTAATTGTCGCATTTTGCACCACTATAGGGTGCGACAATGTCTCATTTTTCTCCACTGCAGGGTGTGGCATTGTCTAAAAGAGGAGAAAAAGATGAAATTCATTGTTGAGCATCATGGTTCATGCTTTGTCCATAGATAATATGGTGTGCGATGGAAGGAAATTGAAGACCGGGTTCGTAGGATATTTTTGAATAACAATTCAAGGAGACTCAAAGGGTGTTGTATTTGAATCCATGAACTTAATTTTATGTGGGAAAACTTTTGAGTGCCTAGACTCGATATAAATTATGATGCCATGTGTGTTTTGAAAGTGTGTGTGAAATGGAAGAAAGTGAGTAAGTAAGGATCTTGGAAGAGAAGCTCTGAGGATAGAAGGTATGAGGATATCTACAGAATGAAAGGAAGATAATGCAATTTTCAAGGGTCATCGGGAGGTGCAAGGATAAAGGAACTTCTGGAACTATGTAGAATGAGAATTGTGACAACCGAAACAGAGCAATGAAAGTATGTAAGTAAAGACTTGAAGGAAAGAGATAATTTGATATTTTTAAGATCTTGAGGAGATTGGTGTTTCTAGTAAAAATTAATATCTATAGGAAGTGTTGAGTTGGTTCTCGGATAATGGGATTGGTGTCTCTTGTAGATTGGTGTCTTTTGTAGGATGTTTCCTAAAAATGGTGTTCCTGAGTTGGTTCTATTCTAAGGGATCAATTTCTTTTGTAGTTTGGTTCCTACAAACATTTTTTATGAGTTAGTGCTCAAGAGAATATATTGGTGTCTCCTACAAGTTGGTTCTTCCAAGCATTGTAATAGTAGGTTGGTGCCTACAATATTTCTTATAAATAAA
>ML798919.1:65796-94619 GCA_009831015.1 Picea engelmannii | reverse complement strand
AGTTTCACTATTCTTATGTCTAGATGTGGAATGAGACCCCAACACCTCCTTTTATATGACAAAAGGATGGTTATTTGGTTGGGTGATGGGCTATAGGTGGTGGATTAGTTGGGAAACTACCCAATAGCCCATAATCTCAATGAATTCCTTGCAAATGTTTAATTTTTGCAACTTTTGTAAGTATACGCGGGATGTAGTGGTGTAGCATGCATATGTACGCAGGCTTTAGTGGTGCAGCAAGCATATGTACGTGGTCAGTATTGGTGCAGAGCGCGTACATCTTCAAAAAATGGGTTTTTAAGAAGAGCAACTCAGTGATGGCTTGGAAAAAAATGAAAGTAAGAGGGCCAAATACCAAGTATGCATATGTAGAGAAATTTAGGGGTATAACACCACCACCTGACACTCCTTCAATTGTCACTCAAATTAATATAATTTCGACTAGTGTTAGTGGTTTCTTGGAATCATATGATCCCTAGGTAGTGCCAAGTCCTTTAGAATATGAATTCCACGGCAACCAAATGTCGCTTAGTCTGATTGAGTTGGATTATCAAACCATCCATTCTACCTCTATGGTTTTTTTTTATACTGATGATCAATCAACTCTGATATTAGATTAACACTCTCACTCTTTCTCACTTATTTCTATGGGATCTCCTTATCCTTTTGATGATACTTTTCCTTCTGATGAGAGTATCATGGAAATCATGTCTTTGGAAGAAACTCATTGGGATGATATTCATCATCATTCATATTTCTTCCCTAAGATCGAGAATATTGAGAGTCATGTTGAACTATTGGATATTCTTAACGTTTCTCAAACTCCTACCTTTAACTATAATATTTTTTCGAGGGTAATTTGGTAAATATATCAGCTACTATACCAATCAGTATCTCAGTAAAATCTGGAATGGTGGAAAACATTCATATAGGTGCATCTTGTTCTTCTGTTGAAATTCAAACTTATACAACCCTATTTAAAGAATTTTGTGATGTATTTTCTTGGTCTTACAAAGAAATTCCTAGAATTGGCCTGGATATTGTTGTACCTCATGAAATTAATACATATCCTAAATCCAAGCCTGTTCAAAAAAATCTTTGGCCGGTTCATCCACAAAAAGTTATTTCTATTAAAATGGAAGTGGAAAAACTTCTTAAAGCATGTTTTATTTATCCTATACCTTTGACTGATTGGGTTTCCAATATTGGTCCCATCGCAAAGAAACAAGGTATGATCTATGTATGTATTGATTATAGGGATATCAATAGGGATTGTCCCAAAGATAATTACCTAACCCCTTTCATCGACTAGATAGTCGATGATTGTTCCGGTAGTGAAATATTCTCGTTTATGGATGGTTTTCCGAGATATAGTCAAATTAACATCCTATGATCAGGTCAACACAAAACTGCTTTCATTTTTCCTTAGGGTACCTTTTCCTACAAAAAACTCTCGTTTGGAGTTAAAAATGTTGATGTTACTTTTCAATGAGCTATGTATTACGCATTTCACGATATTTATCATATCATGCAACCATATCTTGATGACTTACCTCCACATTTCATGCAGTGTCAAGATCATCTGAAACATCTCTGAGCTATATTTATTAGATGTTGATTTTACAATATTCACTTAAATCCACATAAATGTGTGTTTTGTGTGGAATCAAGGCGTATCCCAGGTTTCAACGTTTCCAAGTACGATATATGTTTTGATCCCTTGAATATTGAGAACATTGTTAATTTACCTCCTCATTCAACACTGTGCCAACTCCAAAGTTTGCAAGGGAAGGAAAACTTTTTACATCGATGTTTTCCCAATTATGCAAAACTCACCAAGTATTTTATTCAACTTCTTCAGAAATGGGTTCCCTTTATTTGAGATGACATCACTCAAAAGGCATTTGATTATTTGAAGTACACATTGAATCATACAACATTATTACATCCCTCGGATTATAGTCACGATTACATATTATACCTTGCCACTTCTGAAAGTATCATTGGTATGGTGATAGTTCAAGAGGATGAATTGCACAATGAACATGTGATTTACTATTTAAGTAGGATTCTTCCCCCTACCAAAATTAAATATTCACATGTGGATAAATTGGATTTGGTTGTTGTTCAAGTTGTCCAATGTTTTCATCACTACATTTTACTATGAAAAACCATTATTATTTCTTATTGCAACTCTATGCAACACATTCTGACTAGACAAGTGTTTGGGGGAAATACTCTAAATGGATTTTCATCCTACAAGAGTTTGATTTGGAATTCCAAAAATCCAAATCTAAGAAATCTTTGGTTTTTGTTGAGTTGATATTTGACCTTCCCTCCATTAAAGTAGAAAGTATGATCGAAGAAATGATTCATGATGAGTCCCTTTTTATGGTCAGTTCCTCTGATCCATGGTATGGAGATATCATAATATATCTCCAAAACCAAACCTATCAGCCTAGTTTTTCTAGTAATGAACATCAACACATTAGATAACAACCTTGAAAATGCATAATTGTTGGCGATACCCTTTATCGTCATGGTGTCGATTCAATTTTTTGACAGTGTTTGACAAACAAAGAAGTCAAGAAAGAAATTAGTGATTTCCATGATGGAGTGTGTGGTGGTCATATGTATGGGTATGCCACTTCCCAAAAATTTCCAAGGGCTAGATATTTTTGGCCTTCATTGTTTAAATATTGCATCCTTGTAGTCTAAAAATTTCATGCGTGCCAAATTTACAATCGTAATCTTCATGCACCTCCTTCTCCTCTTCACCCTATAGTTTGTTCTAGTCCATTTTCCAAATGGGGCATTGATTTCATGACATGTAACCCTCACTCGGTCGAGAGGCGTTGGGTATATTATTGTCGCCATGGATTATTTCAATAAGCAGGTTGAGGTCATGCCTACATATAACAATACCGAGAAAATTGCAACCCTTTTATTTTTAATCACATTATTTCTCGATTTGGTGTGCCCCAAGTCATTGTCACTGATCATGGAACTCATTTTTGGAAATATATGATGTCGGAATTGATTGCCAAGTTGGGTTTAAGACATGAAAACTCAACTCCCTATTATCCACAGGCCAATGACCAAGTTGAAGCTGTGAACAAAGTTTTGACAATGATGCTTCATAGAATGATATGGATTCATAAATCAAATTGGCATCCGATGATTTTTTCGGCATTATGAGAATATCGAACCTTGGTCAAAACAACCATGAGTTTTACACCATTCCAGCTGGTATATGGTCTAAAGGTCGTGTTTCCAATTGAATGTGAGATACCATCCTTAAAACTATCTGTCGAACTACTCCATGATACCACCATAGAGGAAGAACATGTCAAATCCCAATATGATAAAATTGTTAGACCTTGTGTGTTTTATGAAGGTGACTTGGTCCTACTATATGATCAAGATCATGAAATATTAGGGGAAGTTTAATTCAAGCCCATGTGGCATGACCCTTATGTCATTAAACGAGTCATAGAAAAATGTGTAGATGAGTTAGTGGATTATGATGGGATTCCTTTGGGTGAGCCTTGGAATGGGATTTACTTGAAAAAGTATTATGCTTAGAATTATTCTACATAATTTCTTTGTATATATTGTACCATGTTTTTGTGTGCTTTTATCACTTTTTTCAAGGATTTATGCATACTATTTATCTTTCATTGTGCTTGGTTTGCAGACGTTGGCATCCCCTTTAACTTATGTTGTCTTTGATGATGGTGCTAGTTGGAGTAATAAGAACCTTGCATATGATTCTTGGGAAATCTACACGCCTACCAATGAGTCTATGTGTTATATGCCTTGGTAATGCAACTAACAACATAGCGGAATATAGTGCAGTCATTGAACTATTGACTGAATCCATTTCCCTTGGAATTTGTTTCTTGGTTGTCTGACTTGAATTTCAACTTGTAGTACTGCAGTTAAGTAACATTTATTCTATTAGAAGTCCTACCATGTTACGAGTATATTTAAGTATTCGTCTCTTGGAGAGAGAGTTTGGCTATTTGGAGTATCAACACATTCCAATAAATCTAAATACATTAACAGATGCTTTGGATAATTATGTAATAGATAGACTTTTGAAAAATTTGTAAAAAACGCATATGCACTTTGCACCCAATAGAACAGAAATAAAAATTGTTTTATATTAAAGTTTATAAAAATTTTACAAAATGTGTTGAGACAACACCAATCTTATGGCTTTCATATCAAATACATGTTGATCGTCAAAATTACTAAAGACATCCTAATAATGATGCTCATGGTAACATACTACTGCCCGAGCTACTCACCGGAGAAGACGAGTTATACATCCAGAAAACCCCCTAGTGTGTTGTTGGTACTGACGTGAAAGGTCATAAATCTAACCATCTAGAATGCCCATAGTCAGTCCCTCAAGGTTGTGCTCTATATCCCCTATCTCATATGATACCTCTCATTTTTGAGCAACTATGGAACCCATATTGCCCCACCTATGGATTATTGAGGTTCCATATAATCTAAATGGTCAAATATTTGCATGATCAAAGACAAATTAATCTCAATACAACCCCAAAATTAAAAAAAATAAAAATTATTTAAAAATGGTTTCTTTTTTACCTGCATTGTTCCAATGATACACCGCTGGAAGGACTGGATCTGGATCTCCTAAGAAATCCATCCTTGTGTAAGCGTAGTCCTCTTCCATGATGAGTTGATTCTTTACCCATCTAAAGTACTTCTCGTCATAAGATACTATAGGGTCGCCACCATGGCACATCATCAAGTCCACCCACCTCTTCATTTGAGGTTGTTGTGGATCGTGATATTCATCTAAAACCATGTTCTGTAAACGTAGTAGTGGAACCCTCTCCAGGAAGAAGGATACCAAAATAGAACTGTGACCGAATTTCTTCAAACGACCATTTTTTCACTTGGTTAGCTGATCTTTCATGCTCTCCAACATCTTGTCACACTAGTTAAACACTATTAACACCATAACGTTGATTGCATACTACATCTGGGAGTTGGTGGCTAAATGAGGAGCTTGACTTCTAGTAACTTGAGTGATGGTGAAAAGAATGGTTCTCAAAGAAATCTCTCACATTTTTTATGGGAATTTCCCACTACTCTTCCTTGTTCCAGCAACACAATATTGTGAGATGTAATTCTCAGTCTTTTCATCACCTCCCCTAAATCCAGACAAAGACACTCGCTCTCCTCTCCTTGAGAGCCTAGTTAAAATATATATTTCCTCGATTTCCAAACCTAAATCATGGACACTGACCTTACACACTTGTTCATTGAGTTCCCGCATCTTTACCAGGATCTCTAACAGTCTAACTTGATCTCTCATTTTGTGGATCTGAAAGAATTTTCCCAACCCACACCACTGAAGAGACAACATGGTCTTTGGTTCATTTCCTGCAATTTGATCTTCCAATTTGTTCTCTCCTTCCCTTCATTCCAACATTTTTCCCAGCCAAAAGTCTACAAACAACAAGTAGAGAACTCATTTGTCAGACAACATTAAAAAATTTCAAGCTTGACAACTTACAATGAGAAACAATTTTGAGCTTTACAGGTGTCTTACCTTGCTTTTACCCATAGAGAGAAATTGTCACACTTCTCGATTAAGTGAGACTACAACACTCTTAAGTTTCACATTTCTCAATAGGGGTAGCCTACAACACCTGGGAGGCATGTTTTAGGGCTTGGCAAGAAGCCCAAAAATATCTAAAATTGTCATGAAATTAAAAAATTGGACCATCAAATGACAGAAGAGGGGAAGATCTATTACCTGGAAAAAATGAGAGTCAATTTCGTCCACATATCTATTCACAATCATCACCTTAAGAATCAACCAAATGGGGTTTTTTTGTCACTATTGGAATGCTAAAAACACACAATGGTAAAAAATGAATTACTTCTGCCTATTTTTAAAAAAGTAAAAAATATTCCTTTTAATTATTTTTTTTCATTTTTACCATTTTTATATAGTGCCTCATTAGTTGACATAATTGTTGAGCATGAAAGATGTTTTTCTATAGATTGTGCAAGTTATGGGTCAATGTTTGAAACATACATTTGTGGTTGAATATGTTTTTTATAGTTTTTTCCAAAAGTCTTTAAAAAATACAAAAACATGATAGGGATTTTCTTTAAGCTATTTTGAAAGCACTATAAATATGAAAATATTGTCGAGGGAACTTGCTTCCTTTCACACTCGTTAAAGAATTTGAAAGAGCATATATTTGGTATTAGTTTACCCCTTTTTTCGGGATGAGTATGATTATTTAAAAAAAAAGGAATACTATAGTCAAACATGACTAGAAGAGTTATCCTATGTATTATTTTACACTTTTTCATTCTTGGGAGACTAAATTTACGAAAAATTCAATCTTGGAGATTTATTTAAGTGTTTTTCAAACTCTCCAAACATGAAAAACCACCAATTTTACTTTCTCTGGACTCATAAAATGTACATTGAAAGACCGATATGGGACCGAGCCACTCCTTCCTAGGGTTCGTTAAAAATACTTTGAAGGACTCACCCGAAGGATGAGCTTATAGTACAAGAATATGTTATCCTCCTTAAGCTTGTGTAAAAATAAAGAGGTACTCACTAGAAATGGTGGGGGGGAATTGGGAAGGGAATTTGTATTAAATATGTATTAACTTTTGGTAGCAAGTCACTCTTGAACATGACACTCTTTCAATCCTCGTGTAATATTGGGAAATCCACTTGTCTCTTGTTTGTTATACTTTTCTCCAAAGTTATATTTTGGTCTGTGATCCTCATTTTGAGTCAATTCTGCCAAGATAGTTGTCATGTCATCAATGTGTTCAAGAGTATTCTAACCAAAATATTTGTATCACGTCAACCTTCTACAGTGTCGTCCCTCCCTGAGTCAGTCCTAAATCACTCTATACTTTGGTCTACATCAAATCCTTGTACATGTTTCCTGTTGTTGATGGGGGATACATCAACTCCCTCCTGCAACAAATCACTTCCTATCGACATCAACACATGATCTAGGGAGTTGGTTTATAATCTCTATAGTACCTTGGAACTTGTATGCCTCAATGGCAAGTTTCATTTCATTTGAGGATAGGTTTTCATCAATGAAATTCGATCAAATGATTATATGGGTGTTTGACTTTAGATCATCTATTCAAACTCAATAGAATGTACTTATGTACATTGAGCGCCATCGTCATCATTGGTGGTCCCTCTTGCATTTGTTAACATTTTTCATCAATGACTAGTAATCAGATGGTTTCTACCATGTTCGATTTCAACACCTATATTCACATGGTTAAATTTGTACTATGGGACAGTGTAAATGAAGACCCTAGATCCTTACTAATAGATCCAGGTTGCGATGGAGTATTTTGAGAATGTAACGTCACATAGATCCACAGTGAATGTCTCATGGCTATGTTCAAATTTGATTCATTATGACATAGATCCACGATGTATGTTTGGTGGCTATGTTCAGATTTGAGATATTGTGGCATGGATCAACAGTGTAATTCAATGGCCATTACCTATCTTACTCAACATGGATCTTTGTATGTAATCTCTTATTCTTTGAGTCATTTTTATCTTGAGTATGGGAATTCCTGCCTTAGTGATAAAATTGTAATTCGTTGTTTGTTGTTGATAGGCCTCCAACCGATGAGTTCTTTGTTTCAATACCCACATGAAAAAGTATTTTTTCTCTCACCCATTTCTAGCTTCATATTTTGGGGGGAATTATATTACACAATATTTTGTCGCAACTAATGATGTTCACTTATCCTCTATCATCCAGAGCATAAAATCCTTGAAGAACCTTTCTTTGGAAGAAGGAAAACATGTAAAAGGGTCATTAAAGCCATATTTCAAGAGAGTGTTTCATGTTGCATCACTACATTATGAGACACCCTTAATTGTCGCATTTTGCACCACTATAGGGTGCGACAATGTCTCATTTTTCTCCACTGCAGGGTGTGGCATTGTCTAAAAGAGGAGAAAAAGATGAAATTCATTGTTGAGCATCATGGTTCATGCTTTGTCCATAGATAATATGGTGTGCGATGGAAGGAAATTGAAGACCGGGTTCGTAGGATATTTTTGAATAACAATTCAAGGAGACTCAAAGGGTGTTGTATTTGAATCCATGAACTTAATTTTATGTGGGAAAACTTTTGAGTGCCTAGACTCGATATAAATTATGATGCCATGTGTGTTTTGAAAGTGTGTGTGAAATGGAAGAAAGTGAGTAAGTAAGGATCTTGGAAGAGAAGCTCTGAGGATAGAAGGTATGAGGATATCTACAGAATGAAAGGAAGATAATGCAATTTTCAAGGGTCATCGGGAGGTGCAAGGATAAAGGAACTTCTGGAACTATGTAGAATGAGAATTGTGACAACCGAAACAGAGCAATGAAAGTATGTAAGTAAAGACTTGAAGGAAAGAGATAATTTGATATTTTTAAGATCTTGAGGAGATTGGTGTTTCTAGTAAAAATTAATATCTATAGGAAGTGTTGAGTTGGTTCTCGGATAATGGGATTGGTGTCTCTTGTAGATTGGTGTCTTTTGTAGGATGTTTCCTAAAAATGGTGTTCCTGAGTTGGTTCTATTCTAAGGGATCAATTTCTTTTGTAGTTTGGTTCCTACAAACATTTTTTATGAGTTAGTGCTCAAGAGAATATATTGGTGTCTCCTACAAGTTGGTTCTTCCAAGCATTGTAATAGTAGGTTGGTGCCTACAATATTTCTTATAAATAAAAGTTTTGTGGTTTTATCCCATTTGGGTTTCCACATTAAATCTATGTGTACTGTGTATTATATGTTTGTATGTAAATTTCTCATTAACTTCTTATGAATGGTGAAGTAATAAATTAATAAATATTATAATAAAAGTAAAAATACACATATATTGATTCACCCCCCCCTCAGTATAATTAAGTGTGCCAAAACCATCCATACCGCTACATCTACCTATCTATGCATTGGAATGGTTAGGCTTCACCATCAACCCTGTCTCCCAAGATCAGATAAATTGCCATGTCCAAGTTGTCACTTCATGCTACAATCAACTTGTCTACTAAATCCTCCAAACCAAGGCAAGTCCTCAACTCACATTATTTTTTCAAGTCACCTCTGCAAAAATAAACATATCCGATGAGTGTGTACAATGTATCCACACTCCTCAAATGTCCCAAGGAATTTTACAAAGTGCTACAAGTATAATAAGTCACCTCAAATAAATTTCATGCTTTGGCACGTTTGAGACAATACTTCTTCCAACCTCAACAAATGACCTCGTAGGATCTCTGAGTCATCGTACAATCATCTGTAAGTCACCTAGGTATGCTCTACCTCATTCAATGATCAAATGTGAGTGAACCACCCAAGTCACTTGGTTTACATTCTTCTCATTCAAGTTGACCACCAACAATTTTTGGTTGCCTTCTCTATTGATTCCATCTATCTCCTAGAACAAAACTACCTTGCACCTCTTGCAAGTGTCCAAACTATGGCACTGTCGTTGTGACTATCAAGTCATCAAATGACCCAAAAAATATAGCTAAGCCATCAATTATTCAAGGTACCTCATCCAAGAGTTAGGAAAATCCTCAAATCACCTCCATAGGTGCATCTAAATCTACCTAATTCCACCACAAGACTATTCTAAGTAAGTCACCCCAAGCTCTCCACACATTCACCCAAGTCAAGGTGTCCCAAATACTAAATGACTTCTTTGAATCTGCACTACTTGAGTCACCATCAAGTATGTCAGTTATCACCGTGGAAATGGATTACACTTGAAAAACAAATTCATCTAAATTCCCTTCAAAGAACTCACCACAACACTTAGTAAATGTAAGAACTCAAAACCGACCATACCTTTCCAACAACATTCTTGGATCCACCCATGGTTCAATTTTTCTATCTTGGAACTTCACTTTCCCAAGACACCAAATCACTATCTGTATATCCACAAACCTACATAGCACCTTAAATTTGATATAAGGTTGAGTCATTCCATCCACTTTAGAAATACATCTATGTACTAAAATTCCCATGAAACCAACTGAACTCATCTGCAATGTCCTTCCATATTTGCAACTTTACTACTTCTGCTTCAAGGAACCATGCACACATCACCCAAATGCTAATTCATATTTTTTTTAACTGACTTTCATAACTCAATGAAGAGTCACCTCATTTGAAAGTTGTGGTCAACCCACTCATCCAACAACCCAGCTCCACTCAACTATTATTCTTGATGATGCATGACACAAAGATTTCATGATGAAAATGTGCCCAACCAACTACCTTTTTCTGAAGCTACTCTAGGCCACCTTAAGTTGTCCAACTCACCCAAGTTCTTCAAATAATCACAACCCAGAACTGCATCCCTTCATGATCACTTATGTTATAACCCTCCATGATCACATCTACAGTTAGATATGTAGTAAGTATTACGAAAAGTCTTGCATTTTTTCACCTTGCCCAATGATCCGTAATTTGATCTTTTAAATACTATGGTTAAGTTTATGAATGAGTTGATTTACCATTTACGAATTAAGAGAAGAAGCTTAATGAAAGAATGTTGCAGCCATATAAGAAGTAGAAACAACAAACCATAACACCAAGGTTGTTAACAGAGTTTGGCACAAGTTTTCCTAAATCTTAGGGACTTTGTCTCAGTGGGGAAGGATTCTTATTAATCTTCAATGATTTAAGAATACAAAATAAAGGCTTACATAGCAGCTCCTAAAACCACCTTTCAAATTTTCAAATTCTGGACAGAAAAAAACATCACCATTGGCTGGAACAGGAAATTCTGAGACTTTTGTCTATAAACTCGACTAGACTTTTGAGAAGTATACTTAGATGTAGAAACAGAAGCCATATTCGGACTCCCCTCGAAATTATGCAACTTTTGATTATAAAGTCGACCTACTTCTGAACAGTCCCTCGGGTCCTTTCCTTAGCACGAATCCCAATGTTATGCCTTGTCAGATCTGTACAATCCATACAGTCTCGATTTGCATGCAAAAAAAACTTAACTTTTCTCAATTTTCATGCCTAGCTAAATAATCCAGACTCCTCCAAATTTAGCGACAATTTCCAAACATAGCGCCAGCTATCCAGATTTTGCCAGATTTAGAGGATATCTGCCAGATTTGGTGGAACCACCAGATTTGAAGGAATCCACTAGATTTGGCCTTCCAGAAGGTGCCACGTGACAGCTCCTCATTGCACCATGTGTCACCTCACCATTGGTCGAGCCACATCATCCTGCCATGTGTCATCCATACGGCTGCAATGTATCATCCGTACGATTGCCACATCATCGTATGACCCTGCCACATGTCATATGTAAGGCCCTACCATGTCATCATATGGCCCTGCCATGTGTCATTTATACATCTTCCATGTCATCTTACGACCCTGCCACGTGTCACGTCTATACAGTGCCACATGTCACCTCCATACAGTTCCACGTGTCACTTTTGTACTAATCCAAGTCAGCCCTAAAAATGCCAAATTTAATTGACAAGTGTCATCCTTTGGTGTTGCCACATGTCATGTTGATGTCAGCATGACATACTACCGATTTCATCCATTGACTTTGACCATTGACTTTGAATTTTTTACATGTTTGACCTGATCTTTAGATCGCAATAACTTCTGCATACGTTGTCCATTTTCAGAAAAAAAAAATATGGTCAGAATCGGCACGACGAACCCAACGCAATGGCTTTGGTTTCATCTGATTTTGAGAACTTTGATTTTTAGGCCTTCCTAGATTCGTTTTGGATCATTCCTCCCCACTAAGACCTTTTGGTCCTCTAAAAGGATATTAACCAGTCATCAAGTGAGGGATAGGCCTCCCCACTTGTCCTTTGTATTTAAACTTTGTCCTGTGCACCTGTCACATCATAATAAATTGATTAATAACCATGACAACCGAAAGCATATTATTAGCCACTTGAACTCATTCACATCTTACTGAATCCACTACCATCCATGTAGAAAATATTAGTAGCGTAACATCAAAAATATGATTGAAACTGAAACAATATGTTTGATGTGCTTGCACGACATTAACTTATCTTGAAGCATAGTATGATTGAATTCCCATCCTACAAACATCTCATGCTCATGCTTAAGATAAATTGCTTTACTTGGCACAATTATAGGTGTATTTCTTGCATAAGTTTCCTTCTTTAATTGTTCCATTGTTAGAAGAGATTGGTTTTGTTTTATGTGATGAGCATGTACAACATATTCATTTCCTTCTTTAATTAAGTGATATTGATTATGTTCCCTGTAGAATATTCCTTTGTGATCATTTAAATAAGGGCTTCCTAAGACCATTCCACATGTTTCTAGTGGCACCACATCACATATTGCTTCATCTACATACTTAGATGTAATTTCAAACTTTATGATACATTGCTTTGTTATGGGCAATTTATGATATTTTCTTATCCAATTTAGTGAATAGGGTTTGTGATTCATCTTACTGTTTAACCCCAATTTCTTAACCACTTCTTCTGAAATTAAGTTAGATTGAGATCCACTATTTATCATTGTATCGATCTTAGTATGTTTCATTATGACCCTTATATGAAACACTTTACTTCTAGAATCATAACCATCACCAATTTTACCTGTCAAACCAACTGATGTAATCTTAGACTCATCACCTTAATCATACCCCAAGTCTGTTGGTTGTGTTGTTGTTGCAACGTTTTTCCTCCCTTTCCTCTCTTTTAACCACTTCAGTCTCTTCTCTAGGTGCAACTTCCAGCAATGGTCATCATCGTGCCCTTCTTTCTTACAATGTTTGCAAGAGAACTTATCTTCCCTTACTGTTGTTGAATTTTCTTTCTTCCCATTCCCTTTTCCTTTGCCACATTTCTTTGAAGATGTTTCCCCTGATACACTAAATCAAGTTTTTCCTACTTCAATATACATTGCTTGGATAGAAACCTCATCAATATTAGTAGGTCCAAACATAAATACAATATTACGAATATAAGCAGGCAAACCTCATATATACTTCATAAGAGTTTCTTTTGTAGTTAATGGAACATCTAACATCAAATCCATCTTAGGAAATTAATTTGTGTATTCATGCACTGACTGTCCTTTTCTTAACTTAAGAATTTTCCATTCAATTAAATCCTTTTCCTTATACCCCAAAGGATAGAACTATTTTCTAAGTGAAGAAACAAAAGCATGCCATGATGGAAAAATCTTACCAACTTGTTGAGTTCCATGATGCATCTTACTTTTCCACCAAATGAGAGTTGTACCTTCAAGACAAAGTGATTCCAATCTAATTTTGGTTGCCTCATCTTTGATTTGTTGCACATAACAATATGCCTCCATCTGTCTAATCTAGTTATCAAGTTTCGCAGCATTAACTTCACCATCATACATAGGTAAAACAAATTTTACATCAAGCTTAAGTAATGGCATATCATGCTTATGTTTATGAGAATGTTTTCTTACAGTAGAATTTGAACTTGCACTTGAAGAATAAGAAGATGGAGATGATGGAGGTGAAGGAGGATATTTTGGAGGGTCCTCTCCTTCTTCACTTTTGGCCTACTTTGAAGATTCCCCTTGAACCGGTCTCTTTTGTTCTAAGTAATCATTATACAACACTTTTACCATCTCCGACATGGAAAAGAATTTTTTTTGGATCTCTCTTTCATTTTGAGAAAGTCCTTCTTCCTATTCCATCCTCTCACTTTGGGATGTCCTCTTTATTGATCCAATCTCTGAATCTCCTTCTACAAGCTTGCCTTCACCACAACTTAGATTTTCCCTGGTAATCATCCAAACTCAAACAACCAACTGTCAACCTTCTCTGATACCACTTGATCCGTAATTTGATATTTTAAATAATGTGGTTAAGTTTATGCATGACTTGATTTACCATTTACAAATTAAGAGAAGAAGCTTAATGAAAGAATGTTGCAGCCATATAAGAAGTAAAAACAACAAACCATAACACCAAGATTGTTAACGGATTTTGGCACAAGTTTGCCTACATATATGGGCCTTTGTCTCAGTGGGGAAGGCTTCTTATTAATCTTCAATGATTTAAGAATACAAAAGAAAGGCTTACATAATAGCTCCTGAAACCACCTTTCAGATCTGCAAATTTTGGACAGAAACAAACATCACCATTGGGTAGAACAGGAAATTCTAAGACTTTTGAGTATAAAGTCGACTATACTTGGATCGACATCTCGAGATCGGGAGGAAATTTTATGTTCGACTACTAGGATACAGAAACAAAAGCCATATTCGGACTCCCCTAAAAAAATTTCAACTTTTGAGTATAAATTTCACCTGCTTCTGAACAGTCCCTCGGGGCATTCCCTCAGCAAAAATCCCAATGTTGTGCCTTATCAGATCCATACAGTCCATAAAGTCTCTATTTGCATGCCAAAAAAACTTAACTTTTCTCGATTTTTGTGCCTGGCTAAATAATCCAGTCTTCGCCAAATTTAGCGTCAGTTTCCAAACTTAGCGCCAGTTAGCCAGATTTAGTGAGATTTCACCAAATTTAGAGGATCTCCACCAGATTTGGTGGAACTTTCAGATTTGGAGGAATCCACCAGATTTGGCCTTCCATAAGGTGCCACATGTCAGCTCCTCATTGGGCCACGGGTCACCTCGCCATTGGTCGAGCCACGTCAGTCTGCCACATGTCATCCATATGACTGTCACATCATTGTATAACCCTACCAAGTGTCATCCATATGGTTTCCATGTCATCATGTCCCTGCCACATGTCATCCATATGGACCTGCCACATCATTGTACAACCCTACCACATGTCGCATTTGTACAGTGTCATGTGTCACCTCCGTACAGTGCCACGTGTCACTTTTGTACCGGTCCAAGTCATCCCTGAAAATGACACATTTGACTGACATGTGTCAGCCTCTGGTTCTTCCATGTGTCATGTTGATGTTACTATGACATACTACTGACTTCATTTGTTGAATTTTACATGTTGACTTTGATATTGACTTTTTTTCTTGTTTGACCTGATTTTCATATCATGATAACTTCTGCATACGATGTCCATTTTTAGAAAAACATATATATGGCCAGAATCAGCATGACAAGCCCGACGCAATGGCGTTGGTTTCATCTAATTTCGATAACTTTGATTTTTAGGCCTTCCTGGATCCATTTAGGATCACCCAAGTGCTCAGTTCACCTAATAAAATATGCACCTAGGCTTTTGAAAGTGTGCACATAGGTATGGCACTTACTTATGTCTCAAATCAAACCAACCAAATGTGCACCTAGACTTTCTCTGTGAAAGATCAATCCATTTTAACAAATCTTCATTAAGTATGTGCCCAAACTGCCTCTATGATAAAATTGGTGACAATTCCTACAATGAACTCTATGATGGGTCCTACAATCACCCAACCTGTCCATTTTTTTCATTTCACCAAAAATTCTTCTCTCATTCTATACAAGATGTGCACCCAGATCAACGTTCCATCGCATTGTCAACCAAAACCTCTGTCATAAGTCTAATGCAAAGTCTCTGTGATGAACCAGTTTTCTCCACTAAATTGTTCACCAAGTATGCAAACATTCCCACTAAAATGTCTCCACAACAAATTGTCTTATTAGTGCAATTTGTCACCACTATCACAGCCATAGTAGCAAAGTATGCTTCAAGCTATGCTACCATCTATCGTTGAGACAATGGTGAATATCTCACCAACCCTTATTCAAAATATATCATGAACAATCTTTGATACTATCTATCATCAAGATAGTGGTGAAGAGCTCACCAACCCTTCTTCAAAATCTGCGATGAATAAGCTCGGATACCATCCAACGTCAATATAGTGGTAAAGAGATCACCAACCCTTCTTAAAAATATATGATGAACAAGATCTAATACCATATGTCACATCCCCATAGGATGTTTTCCCAAATCTTGAGATTGTGCACCTCTTGAGAGCATGCGCCACCACAACGTTTCTCACTTAGCTTCTTGTAAACACCAAGGATACTTCGTTTGGACTATACCTCCACCTATAGCATACCCATACTTTGTTCTAGGATATGGGCGAGTCACACTCCTACTCTAGTGAAATTCACTTGTATACTTAGACAATTATTAACAACGTTAACACTTAGTAATTTAAGCATACATCCATGAATGAAGAGAACAATTGTGAAACAAAAAAGAAACAAACATATATAGTGTTGGCAGCAAAAAATGTGCTTAACACCCAGTTAAGTATTACTATTCTAAAGCAACTACAATAAGATCACTACCGGCTCGATTTACAACTTGGCAAAGTCACACAACTCACCTCACCTCACCAAGACACTCATACACAGATTCGTGACACCAACACTCATCCGTCACAAAAAATTTCACAACTCTTATGGTGCACCACAAACGTACATCTAAATTAGGCTCACTATCTCTTCTCTGTCACAAGACTTCACATAGACCTGCAGGTTTGTCTCATAGCATGTCTCTCTCAGACCTACAACAAGACTTCCCCAAACTCAATACAGAGAAGGTCACCCCAACTCTAGCCCATAGAATCACCTCAAGGTAGCTCAAGCCCTCCAATGTAGAGTGAATTGGCTCCTTGAGGGAGATCACCTTTCTTCATCCAAGTCTACCATAGAACCTTGATTCTCATCTTTCTCTCCTTGTTGTGCCTTCTTGGTTGTGCACCCTTGTTCTTTTATATGGACTCCAAACCTCACCTTCACAAATTGTTGTTTCCTTTGGGTGTGTCACGTTCCTTTTTGAACCAGCGCACCAAAACGAACATATGTTCCCCTGCATGGACATGTTGCACCCAAATGAACCTATGCCCTCATCAACCTTTGCATTCCTTAGGATCGACACACCCCCACCTTTGGTGCGCTCCTCATCTTGACATGCCCCAACCTCTTTGGTCTTCCCCTTCTCTTGGTCTCTTGCACCCCATGATTTTCCTCATGCTTGGGAAAGCCCCTTGGCATATTTGTATTCCCAAGGTGCCCACTTGCCTAATTAGTGTGACTCTTGGGTGCCAGAGTAACCCCAAATTTTGTCTCCTTAAGGACTTGGGAGAGGGTGTCTGCTCCCTTCTATCCAAAAACCTTACTCTTACTAACACATTAGTATAATAAAAATGTTTCAAAAATAATGTAACTAGTAATCATATTAAAATAAACTAAAACAATATAACTCCAATCACATATAGAGAACAAAGAAATGAATTGAATCTTAGGAAATGATCTAGTGGCTAGGGTAAACCTTAGTAGCTTCCCTTGAATCTGTTTGAAAACCCATATAAATACTAAACCACTTTTGTTTCACTCTTATTTCCATTTTATACATGATCTTCTTGAGGTCGATCTTGTTGTTGAGTTGATTTCTTACATTTGTGTCTACATGCTTGTTAGAGAAGGTCGTCGGTGGAATGAGACTGAGTTGGAAGGTTTTTGAAAAACCTTAAAGCTATGAAGTGATATATGTCTTTTGTTATGGGAAATTTTTTTCATGGGGTGGGAGGGGCAGGGGGAACAGAGGGTGTTTGTGCCCCCTCCCCTCCATCATAGGAAGATGTGCATTCAAGGCGTTGGTTTCTTCATTGAGTAAGTCAATTAGAATTGCACCAACATGATTTTTGAAGAGGATGGATGAAATCCACAAAGTCCAAATGTCAGCAACAAATGCAAGGTGCATGGCTCTCATTCTTGCAGGAAAGGCCTTGCTTAGCCAATTTACTAGGGTTTATCCTTACCCAAAGGAAATGACGAACTATATATGAAAGAGGTGGGTTGGCCTAATCAAAGGAAAGATTTCACATTTCTACAAAAGATGATTATACAAATTTTATTTCAAAAATGAGCAAAGGGTTATAATATTTCAAAATTGGTCATATATTTATGGAACCAAAGAGTTGTATTTGAACATGTAGATGTCATACTTTAACATTAAAAATGATATCCCTTGCATCATTCCATTTTGGGTTAGGCTTGGGAACCTACCATTGCATTTTTGCAAAGATGAAGTTTTGAATGTTATTGGGAATACCTTAGGGCCCACATAGATAAGGTAGACCCAAGGGATGGAATGATATCATATGTGCATATATGTGTAGAGGTGGACTTGGAAAAGGGTTTATTCACAATGGTACAACTAGTCCTATATTATTGGAATCATATCCAAGCAGTGAATTATGAGAAACTTCCTTTCAAATGTAAGCAATGCCATGAGTATGGGAATTTCTCTCAAAATTGTTTCAATAATGAAAAATCATAGAAATAAGCTCATGAAAACAAGGATAAATGGTAGTAAGTTAAAGAAAACAGAACAAACAATAAGACATGTACAACACAAAAATTAAATCACAATCAGTCAATGGTAATTATAACAAAACAAGTAGGCATTGAGAGAACATTGGGGACAATATCTAAGGCTAACACATCTAGAGATCAAGAAACATGGATTAAAGACTTTCCAACACCAAGGTTAAAAGGAGTAGTAGGATTTAATAATAAAAAACAGGTATGAGTTTCTTTCTCATGAAGAAAATGTCCATACCATTGAAATAATTGGAATTCTATTCATTAGTGGCATCCCTAATATTGTGAGCCCAAGTGAAGAGATAAATATTGAATTCATATCATCACCTAATATTGAGAGAAACAACCCTAATATGGTATAGGATATCCCTCATCCTTCAATTTTGGTTCCTTTTAATTAAGATCTTGGTTTGGATTACCATAGTTTATATGAAGAAGATGAAAGGATGAATGAGGATCGGGAAGAGATAGTAACAGAAGAGTAATCTTGAAGAAAACCTGGCGAAAAACCTGTGAAAGAAAAAACAAAATAAATTGCAGAGAAAGAAGTTAACTTAGGGAAACAACATACCCTCATAAATCTAATGGGAAAAAGAACCACATGAAATCAAAGTTGAATGAATCTATCAGGGGTGGATCCAAAAAACCTCCAAGTAAGTAATGATTATTATCTCCTGGAATTGAAGGGATAAGGAATTAAATAAAAAATGGAATCAACAATGAGTTCGGTCAAGAAATAAAATCCCTTAATTATCCTAATCCATGAGACAAAGCTAAATGTGGAAAAAGTTGTTCTAATATGTAGCAAGTTTTGGAAAAATAGTGAAGGATTAGCAGTTAATGCCAGAGGTGCTTTAGGGGGTTTCTGCATTGTATTGAATGATTCTCTCTCGAAGATAACTCATAGTCAGCAATCACAACACCAACTGTATACTTGACTCAAAAATCGACATATGTGTAAGGAGATTAATATGGTAAAAGCATACATTCATGTATTATTTATAAATAAAAAAAGGGAGTGTTGGGATTCATTAAGCAATCTGAAATGAATGATACATTGATTCAACTATATAGTGGCAAGGGACTTTAACACTACTCTTAGTCAAAAGGATAAATGGGGAGGCAGTATAGTGTGATACTTATTTAGAGAGAGGACGGAAGACCATATCTCTCTATGTGAATTAGTATATGTAAAACCCCAAAGAGGAAAATACACTTGGAAGAATAAATGAATTGGTCTTGGGCATATAGCGACAAGGCTAGATAGGTTCTTTGTTTAGAGTACATTTTTGGAAAGTAACTTTACAACCATTTCCAAAACTATTCCATGGGATCCATCATATCATAAGCCAATTTCGTTGCTACTCAAAGAAGTGTCTGATTATGGCCCTATTCCTTTCGATTTTAATCCCCTTTGGCTACAAGATAAAATGGTAATTGACATTATAAGGTGAACTTTGTGTAATTGGGTGGTTGGATCCCCGGTCCATTTATTGGAAAAAAATATAAAAGATACAAAGAAAGCGTTGAAGAAATGAGTTGGAGATTGAAATTTAAGAGTTAATGGCTCAAGGAAGGGGACATGAATATAGCTTACTATTCATAAGAAAGCGCAAGACATATTATGGAGGAATAATGTTAAAGAGATAAAGGTTGACAATGGGGAGACTCTCAATAATTTTGACAAAATTAGTGAAGAAGCATATGTTCACTTCATTGACCTATATCTAGAAAAAGGAGTGGAGCCTAAGGTTACTACTACAATGATGGAAAACATCCCAAAAAAGGTCATGGGACAAATGGATTTACTGTCCATTTTTATAGGGTCTATTGGAATATTATCATATATTATCTAGTTATAATGATACAAGATGTTCATAAATCCTTTAGAATGGGAGGAGCCACAAAGTATGCATTCCTAGCTCTCATACCTAAAGAAGAAATACAACATATTTTTCCAGGTTCAGACTGATCTCTTTGTGCAATGCTTCTTATAGGATAGTAAAAAAACTCATAACGACAACAATTAAACTCTTTCTCCCCAAAATTATATTACATAATCAAGGTGGTTTTATAGTGAAAACACAAATCATCGATAATATAATTCTAGTCTATGAAGCAATACATGTGAGCAAAGCCAAAGGGGATAAAGGAATGAGAGTCAAGATTAATGTGTTTGAATGAGTGATGCAATATTTTATTTTTGATGTCCTCCATAATTTTGGATTTTGTGATGAGCTCATTCAATGGATCTATACATGTATTAGTAATCCCTAGATGTCCCCTTTAGTTAATGGGTTCCCAACTAAATTTTTCAATGCAAGTAGAGGGTTGATACAAGGCTTCCCCATATCTTACCTAATGTACATCATCATGGAAGAATTATTAAGTGGGAAATTACAATATGATCAAAATAATGGTTTGCTTCCTGGGATTCAAATAGTTAGAGTGAAAATCATAAACTATTCCCAGTTTGCAGATGACACTTTTCTCTTAGGTAGAGATTCTATCACAATAGCCAAAAGGTTTAAGGAAAACATGGACCTGTTTACTCAAGCATTTGGAAGTCTAATTAATAATCTAAAAATACCAATATATGCCTGGAATGTAAGTCAAAGCGCCCTAGAAATACTCTCTAATATTGTTCATTTTTCTTTTATGGCTAGTTGGAATTGTTTTACATATTTGGGAATGCCTATTTGTCTTTGTTCCCCTAGATCTAACACGTGGCAACAAATCCTAATTAAAATCAATTCAAACTTCATGCAATGGGCATCTCATTGGTTAAATCCAGCAGGGAGAATCATTCTCATCAAAGCTATGTTATTTTTTCTTCCTATATTTCAATGTTTATCTCTCTTGGCTCTAAGTGGTGTTCAATAAAAAATAATAAGGGAGATACAAAAATTCTTATGGCAAGGTGGAAAATCCTATAATAAGAGGTTTCACCTAATTAGCTAGTCCATAGTGAGGACCCCTAAAGCACATGGTAGTTTGAGGATTATTGATCCTAGACTAATAAACCTTTCCCTAGGGGATAATATACTATGGAGAATGGTCACTGAGAAATACGAACAATGGAAAAAGGTCTTTGTCAAGAAATATTTTGTTGAACACAGAAAGAGATGTTTGGATGTGCTTCCTTCTACCGTAAATGGATCCCTAATATGGAAATTGGTTAATGTTGCAATTCCTATAATTCAACCAGATTTCACTTGGGTTCCAAGTAATGGGGGTTTAATAGATATTTTGAATAACAGTATAATGGGGAACAAGCCCTTGGTTCATGCATACCAATTGGCTCCATTGTAGTGTTTTCTAGATTCTCTTGGGCTCAATACTATCATTGATATATCTACTTGGACCATACATGGTTGGTGTAATAGTTGGAGTTTTGGATATGATCCTCCAAGGATGCTACCATTAGTTCAGCAAATGATAGTCCTTTTGAGTGGGTTCACATCAAAAATTTGATCGCATTGCAATCAAAGAGGTTTGGGATCATCCATATATATAGTAAATAAGGGATATGAATGATAATTGGAAAAAGAATCCATTCCCCCTAAATCCTTAGTATGGATAAAGATTTGGAAATTTGGTGGGATTCTCAAAACAAATAGATTGTATTGGGATTTATCTCATGGGAGAATTTTAACAGTGGAAAACTTGGCTATAAGAGGGATCCACGGACCTTCAAGATGTGGTCTTTTATTGGTAAGTGTTGAAACTATAACCCATTTATTTTGGGAGGGTATTTATATTGCATGAGTTTGGAAAAAGGTTTTAACAAGTATTGAGAATTGCTTCCACAAACTATCATCTTGGAAATCCTTTCTTGAGAAGTGGGGTTTCACATATAAGGGGTCCTTCAGGAACAAATCTCTATTTAAACAAATATGGTTATCTCTTCCAAAGTATATCAATTGGAATATATGGCTAGGTAGAAATTGGGTAATATTTAGGAAGGAAAGAATTGTGGAAGAAGTTGTATTCAATAAAGCTATAACCCTCCTTGTTGAACCTTCAATGCCAAATAATTTCTAACCCCCACAGGAAAAAGTTGGAAGGGGTTGAAGAGGCTCAGTTGGCCCAATTTAATATTCAAGGAAATATTTCCCCAAAAGAAGAAAAACTCAACCCTCTACAAATGAGATAGTAGCTATGTATGAAGAAACAAGAATTATGCAAATGGAGAGTAGAGCGGAATACCTTTTTACCCTTTTTTGATGGAGCCTCAAAGAGGAATCCCAGGGTGGCAAGTGTCGAGGGGGTCATCTATGACCCAGAAGGAATAATTCAAGCAACTTACTCATGGAGTCTAGGTATCTTGTCTAATAATTTGGTTGAGGTGTGTGGTTTACACCAAGGTCTGAAGATCACTCAAGAAAAGTAAATGAAGAACGTAATAGTTTGTGGTGATTCTCTCCTTCTCATCCATCACATGGTCAAAGACACAAATTTGATGGACACTGGGATGGCCTCAGTTTTATGTTGAATACACCAATTAATCACTAAGTTCTTAAACTAAGGTACTATCATGTCTTAAGGGACAACAATGTAGAAGCATATTAACTGGAAATCCAAGAATCTAAAAAAGTGTTGGGAACATCAGTTATTAATAATGAGGTCATATGGGAGCCTTTACCTTAGGATTTGAAATGACCCTTAAGGGATTATAGGATTGTCTTATCTACACACAAGTTTTGATTAATGCAATCAAGAGGGAAGAGAGAATGATGTGACTTCCCATGGATATGAGTCTAATTTGCCCCAATTCATATCAACTTCAAGAATTTGTGCAGAAGATGGGAAGGCATGCAAGTGGTATTTTTACTTTTAGCTTGGGGTAAATTTGGAGGCCATCTACATCTCATTTTGGATAAAACGGCCTCCAAGCCAGGGTTTCTCTCAATCATGATTCAAGTATTCTTGTAGCATTGTCGGGGAGGGAGACTCTTGAATGAAAAGGGATTGTGTTCAAGATTACCTTAGGACTGAGTGATGGGTTCACATGTGCAAGAATATGGAACCACTGAAGGGCAAAAATTAGCTAAGGATAATTGCTAGAGAGCGAGACAAGGTTATTGCGACCTTGGAGGCTCAGCTTGCCACAAACGTTAGCCAAAGTGCCATGGGAGATAAAGGGGCCAGAGTTGTAGATAATGAAGTTAGGAGTTCTCAAAACCAATAGGGAAAATGATTTCTCTCAATGTATTTCCAAATAGTAACTCCTAGAGTAAATCCTCTTACATTTACTAACTTTATCCTCTTACATTTATTAACTTTATTTTCTTGTGATAATTAAATTATTAATAATCATAACTATTTATTAATAAATTATTAAATACTAATAACTTTTAAATTATTGATTTCCAAAAAACTATTCATCATATGCTTTTGCTCTTTTCTAATCAAGCCACACAAATTTGTCCAAAATTACAATTTTTTATTATTTAAATTGTATTTCTAAATAAAAATATATATTAAAATCTTAAAAAACAATAAAACACTTAAATTACACAAAATTACCCCCAAAAATATTAAAAAGTAAAACGTACTGGGGCTTCACTAACAACTACAATTAAATAACATAACATAATTTATAACAGAAACCTATTATAATTTTTTAAATTATCTTCTTTTACCAGCCGACATTTTTGTTCTTAATTTCCATCTCCATCCAAATAGTATTAATAGTTTATAGGGCTTGATATTGCTTTGACCTAATTTCACCCATTGTTGATTTTCTGAACAAACATAGCTCGCGGAGGACATCGATTTCGGATCCGAATCTGCCGAGATCTGAAGAAATGGCTAAGGAAACCGGTTACTACGACGTACTAGGAGTCAGTCCCACGGCCACTGATGCAGAGATCAAGAAAGCTTATTACTTGAAGGCTAAACAAGTTCATCCTGATAAAAATCCAAACGATCCTCAGGCTGCAGAAAAGTTCCAGGTATTGGGAGAAGCTTACCAAGTTCTCAGTGATCCAGCACAGCGTGCATCATATGACGCATATGGAAAAGCATGTGTATCAACGGAAAGAATGATAGACCCAGCAGCAATTTTTGCTATGCTGTTTGGAAGCGAGTTATTTGAAGACTATGTAGGCCAGCTTGCAATGGCTTCGATTCTTTCTTTCGACAAGTTTACTGAAGATGAACTGACAGAGAAGATGAAGTCTGTCCAAAAGGAAAGAGAAGAAAAACTTGCACAGATTTTGAAAGATCGTCTTAATCGGTATGTAGAAGGTGACAAGGAAGGGTTTATACAACAAGCTAAATCTGAGGTTCAACGTCTCAAGGGTGCAGTTACTGGAAGCAATATGCTGCAGACAATTGGTTACATATATGCAAGACAAGCGGCAAAGGAACTTGGAAAGAAGGCCATATATTTGGGTGTGCCATTTATTGCTGAATGGTTCAGAAACAAAGGGCATTTTATAAAATCTCTAGCCAAAGCAGCTACAGGTGCTTTTGCACTACTACATATACAGGAAGATATAAAGCAGCAGATGAGTGCAGAGGGGAATTATTATGTAGGTGATTTGGAAGCATATCTACAGTCCAACAAAGAAGTGATTATTAACTCACTTTGGAAACTAAATGTGGTTGATATTGAAGGCACTCTCTCACATGTGTGCCAGATGGTCTTGCAAGATGACAGTGCCAACAAAGAAGGTCTTCGAGCTCGTGCGAAGGGTTTGAAAACTCTGGGAAAGATTTTCCAGGCTGCGAAACTACAAAATGAAGATGGAATTCCAGAAAGAGAAGGTCTTCGAACTCGTGCCAAGGGTTTGAAGGGTTTGAAAACTCTAGGAAAGATTTTCCAAGCTGCGAAACAAAAAAATGAAGATGGAATTCCAGAAAGAGACAGTGCTCGTAGGTTGGAGAAGGAAGAATGCAGCAATTATGCAAGCTCTCACGATACAGCACCAAAGACTGCTCCCAGCACGACTCCACTTTCCTCTCAGGACTCTGGAAATGGATTCTGGTTCCGTCGATCAATGGATGGTCTTTTGCGGCTTTGGATCCATCTTCGAAGAAAGTTTCAATAAAATGATTTTAATTTTTTGTTAATTGCTGGAGGCTAATTATGTTGCCGAAATATGTAGAGGCTTTGAAAGATTTCATGGTTTATATTTAGTGATATGAACATGGGGAGAACGTAATCATCAATTTAGAGGCAATGTATGTTGACGAAGAATGAGGTTCTCAAGAATTTTATGGTTTCGATTCAGTGATATGAACATCAAAAGGCCGTAATCTAAACGTACATTCTACATTCTATGAAATGACTTTTTTTTCTGCTATAATTTTAGGGGATTTTTGTTCTTGGTGAAAAATTATTAGATTTACAGATTTGAGTGATTATTTTTGTATAATTCTAGTGTTTTTGGATTTTTAGCATGTTGAATCCATTTCTGCATTCAAAAATGGTTTATATTTAGTGATATGAACATCTAGAGAATTTAAGCATCAATTTAGATCAAAAAGGTAGTAATCTAAACATTTTATGAAATGAATCTTTTTTAGGTCATATTTTCAGCAGGCATTTGTTCCTAGTGAAAATTTGTTAGATTCATAGATTTGACTGATTATTTTTTAGTGTCCCAGGTTTTTCAGCAGGCTGAATCCATTTCTGCATTATGAATGAATTTTAAACAAAAAATACTGATTTCTTGCAAATTTATCTGGTCTCATTTTTGCCAAAAAAACATTTCCTAGAATATTTAGACAAAACCCATCAAAAAAATGTGATCATTAATTTAGTTATTATTAATGGTATTTTTTTTTATTATTAAAAAATTATAGAAAAACATCTTATATACATATATCAAAAAAAGTTATTTCCATCTCATTGTCTCCTCTCTAAAAACACATAACATATAACTAAGTGTATTTTGTATATTAATGGGAATGGACCATATTTTATTATTCAAAATGAGCATTCCACATCATTTTCTTGTGTGGTTAATAATCCAAAGGGGGTAGGATATGTATACCTCCCTAAATTTTAGCACTCAATTTGTTGTAGGATATGTATACATCAGAAAACTTTAGCACTCAATTTGTGTGGCTTGGATAGTAAGGTTAAAGATGAAAACACTATTAGAAAAGTTGAGAAATAGACTCGAGGTTTTGAATATAAATCCATTGCAAATTAATTAAACTTGCTATGGATGAATTAAATAAGAAGTTAAGGAGAAAAATAAGTTAATTGAAAATTTAAACATTGAACAGATTGAGGAAAACCTCTGATATGAAATTTAATAAGTTGAAAGAAAGATATTTGGAATATATCAGGGAAACACTCAAGATTAGAGAACTTGAAGAGGAAAAATAAAGGCATAGTAAAGAAGGTGGCAAGAGTAAATCAAAACAATAAGAAAAATAAAGTTATACTGAAGGTGGCAAGGATGAAGGTATGGGTAAGGATAAAGGTAAATTTTAGGGAAATTCAATAAAAAAAAAACCTTGAATTGACTAGGAGAAGTCTCTTCAAAGATGAGAGAAGAGGTTGTCGGAAGATATTGCATCCAAGAGTGTTATAGCTAATCTCTATGCTTCATCACCAATGACAAAATCATTGAAGGAGGATTTAGTTGAGAGAGAAAAATATTACAGAGCTCAAAAAAGAACTCTTGCAGAACTGAAAAGAATAGCATTTGGGATGTGACATGGAGATACAAAACTTGAAATCCCAAATTGTCGATTTGCAATGACAATCACAAAGGCCCATAGTTGAGGCTATACCATTTTTGTCTACTACATATGAAAAACAATCAGGGATCAACAGGCACACTACCATGGCTAGGGTCTCTCTAAATTGAGAGGGAGTTGGGAAGTGATGGGTGTAATGGCCATATTGTGATCATATGGCACATGTGTGTTTGGTGCAAAGGCCTTTATGTTTGGATGAGGAAGGTTATGTAGGTGTGGGTGTTACTATTGGGGTAGGCAGCAATGATGTTGTTTTGGGAAGTCTAATGAGATTTCATAACTCTAGGAAAGTGGAGCAAAGATTGGTTGGGTGTCGAATTGTTTTACAAAATGTGCATGGTGGTTGGACTCGGGAGGGAGGGAGTATGGACTCCTTTTTCTTCCCGGTTCCCCTTTTGTTGGTTGTGTTTCCCCCTTTGTTGGTATCATTTCTCCCAACAATGTGACTAGTTGGAAGAGTTGGCATTTGAGCCATTGATTATGTACGCAACACCTCTGGTTGAGGTGGGATAGATGGGACTGGTACCATAGAGGGTGGTTCTAATTACCAAACATGGATGGCTATCACCATGTTTTCAAGGTGAGGGTAGATGCCACCCAATATTTCATTACTTTAGGTGGTGGGTAGAAGAAGGGTGGGTGAGATCCTATGGGACCATTTTGCAAACATGTATTTGGCCTATCATTGGTGAGTTTTCTGAAATGGGGGAAGCTTCCGAGAGAAGATGGTCAAGGAATTTCCTCTAGGGGTGCTTATGGTTAACAAGAATCCATGGGGAGTTGGGGTGACTCCCTCAAGGGGAGGTTCATTAGGAATTTCCACACCATCTGAGGTAACAACATAGACTTGAGTTTCACTTGTGGGGGGGAGGTGAGGGGGTTTTCCCTAGTATGAGCCCATCAATGATGGGTCATGAAAGATTTGTTGTATGACTTCCATAACTAGTGAAATGTGGGAACTAACTTGGATGAGAGGGAGGATGTTATCTATGTTCCATGACTGATTAGGCTCATAGTGGGTCAACTCGTCAATGGTGATGATTTTGTCATTGTGGGGGAAGAGCATGGTCCAAAATATGGAAGAGGCTACAAATTGCATGGCGTACATGCAGTTGTGTCCAAAGAGGATATTGTAATCCAATTGGGCATCAATGACCTTAATGTCAATAATGATTTTTTCCCCCAATTTCCACTAGAACATTTTGGTAGAGGAATTTTGATTGGGATGGGTGGCTATTGTAGGCTCCGAGAGTAATGGCTGATGGAACTAGCTCTGGTGATCTAAGTTGTTTCCATATAGTTTTGGACATGATGCAGGTAGATTCCCCTTCATCGATTATACATCAATGGAATGTGATGTTTTGGATTTTGACAGGAATTTGGAAAGCGACGAGTGAGGGAAGGCGTGGTTATGCTTTGTCCAAATCAAAAGTGATCATACGGGTGTCGGTTTGGTCTACTTCCCCTAATTGTGAAGGCCTTTTTTTATGAAGGGCAGGTCTGGAGAACTTTTAATACTGACATGGAAGTTGGTGTCTAAGCCAGATTATCGATAAGGTTGTAGTTGTGTGTGGCCCTTGCATGACGGTTGTGCACATTCATGCACAGAGGTACACGGGGGATCTGGGTAGTGGCTTCAGTATTAGGGCGAGGTATCATCAAAGGTTTTCCCACTAGAAATTGGGGGGACTCTAATGTGGTTGGAGTAAGGTCAGGAG
>ML798919.1:51534-65696 GCA_009831015.1 Picea engelmannii | reverse complement strand
CCCTCCATCATAGGAAGATGTGCATTCAAGGCGTTGGTTTCTTCATTGAGTAAGTCAATTAGAATTGCACCAACATGATTTTTGAAGAGGATGGATGAAATCCACAAAGTCCAAATGTCAGCAACAAATGCAAGGTGCATGGCTCTCATTCTTGCAGGAAAGGCCTTGCTTAGCCAATTTACTAGGGTTTATCCTTACCCAAAGGAAATGACGAACTATATATGAAAGAGGTGGGTTGGCCTAATCAAAGGAAAGATTTCACATTTCTACAAAAGATGATTATACAAATTTTATTTCAAAAATGAGCAAAGGGTTATAATATTTCAAAATTGGTCATATATTTATGGAACCAAAGAGTTGTATTTGAACATGTAGATGTCATACTTTAACATTAAAAATGATATCCCTTGCATCATTCCATTTTGGGTTAGGCTTGGGAACCTACCATTGCATTTTTGCAAAGATGAAGTTTTGAATGTTATTGGGAATACCTTAGGGCCCACATAGATAAGGTAGACCCAAGGGATGGAATGATATCATATGTGCATATATGTGTAGAGGTGGACTTGGAAAAGGGTTTATTCACAATGGTACAACTAGTCCTATATTATTGGAATCATATCCAAGCAGTGAATTATGAGAAACTTCCTTTCAAATGTAAGCAATGCCATGAGTATGGGAATTTCTCTCAAAATTGTTTCAATAATGAAAAATCATAGAAATAAGCTCATGAAAACAAGGATAAATGGTAGTAAGTTAAAGAAAACAGAACAAACAATAAGACATGTACAACACAAAAATTAAATCACAATCAGTCAATGGTAATTATAACAAAACAAGTAGGCATTGAGAGAACATTGGGGACAATATCTAAGGCTAACACATCTAGAGATCAAGAAACATGGATTAAAGACTTTCCAACACCAAGGTTAAAAGGAGTAGTAGGATTTAATAATAAAAAACAGGTATGAGTTTCTTTCTCATGAAGAAAATGTCCATACCATTGAAATAATTGGAATTCTATTCATTAGTGGCATCCCTAATATTGTGAGCCCAAGTGAAGAGATAAATATTGAATTCATATCATCACCTAATATTGAGAGAAACAACCCTAATATGGTATAGGATATCCCTCATCCTTCAATTTTGGTTCCTTTTAATTAAGATCTTGGTTTGGATTACCATAGTTTATATGAAGAAGATGAAAGGATGAATGAGGATCGGGAAGAGATAGTAACAGAAGAGTAATCTTGAAGAAAACCTGGCGAAAAACCTGTGAAAGAAAAAACAAAATAAATTGCAGAGAAAGAAGTTAACTTAGGGAAACAACATACCCTCATAAATCTAATGGGAAAAAGAACCACATGAAATCAAAGTTGAATGAATCTATCAGGGGTGGATCCAAAAAACCTCCAAGTAAGTAATGATTATTATCTCCTGGAATTGAAGGGATAAGGAATTAAATAAAAAATGGAATCAACAATGAGTTCGGTCAAGAAATAAAATCCCTTAATTATCCTAATCCATGAGACAAAGCTAAATGTGGAAAAAGTTGTTCTAATATGTAGCAAGTTTTGGAAAAATAGTGAAGGATTAGCAGTTAATGCCAGAGGTGCTTTAGGGGGTTTCTGCATTGTATTGAATGATTCTCTCTCGAAGATAACTCATAGTCAGCAATCACAACACCAACTGTATACTTGACTCAAAAATCGACATATGTGTAAGGAGATTAATATGGTAAAAGCATACATTCATGTATTATTTATAAATAAAAAAAGGGAGTGTTGGGATTCATTAAGCAATCTGAAATGAATGATACATTGATTCAACTATATAGTGGCAAGGGACTTTAACACTACTCTTAGTCAAAAGGATAAATGGGGAGGCAGTATAGTGTGATACTTATTTAGAGAGAGGACGGAAGACCATATCTCTCTATGTGAATTAGTATATGTAAAACCCCAAAGAGGAAAATACACTTGGAAGAATAAATGAATTGGTCTTGGGCATATAGCGACAAGGCTAGATAGGTTCTTTGTTTAGAGTACATTTTTGGAAAGTAACTTTACAACCATTTCCAAAACTATTCCATGGGATCCATCATATCATAAGCCAATTTCGTTGCTACTCAAAGAAGTGTCTGATTATGGCCCTATTCCTTTCGATTTTAATCCCCTTTGGCTACAAGATAAAATGGTAATTGACATTATAAGGTGAACTTTGTGTAATTGGGTGGTTGGATCCCCGGTCCATTTATTGGAAAAAAATATAAAAGATACAAAGAAAGCGTTGAAGAAATGAGTTGGAGATTGAAATTTAAGAGTTAATGGCTCAAGGAAGGGGACATGAATATAGCTTACTATTCATAAGAAAGCGCAAGACATATTATGGAGGAATAATGTTAAAGAGATAAAGGTTGACAATGGGGAGACTCTCAATAATTTTGACAAAATTAGTGAAGAAGCATATGTTCACTTCATTGACCTATATCTAGAAAAAGGAGTGGAGCCTAAGGTTACTACTACAATGATGGAAAACATCCCAAAAAAGGTCATGGGACAAATGGATTTACTGTCCATTTTTATAGGGTCTATTGGAATATTATCATATATTATCTAGTTATAATGATACAAGATGTTCATAAATCCTTTAGAATGGGAGGAGCCACAAAGTATGCATTCCTAGCTCTCATACCTAAAGAAGAAATACAACATATTTTTCCAGGTTCAGACTGATCTCTTTGTGCAATGCTTCTTATAGGATAGTAAAAAAACTCATAACGACAACAATTAAACTCTTTCTCCCCAAAATTATATTACATAATCAAGGTGGTTTTATAGTGAAAACACAAATCATCGATAATATAATTCTAGTCTATGAAGCAATACATGTGAGCAAAGCCAAAGGGGATAAAGGAATGAGAGTCAAGATTAATGTGTTTGAATGAGTGATGCAATATTTTATTTTTGATGTCCTCCATAATTTTGGATTTTGTGATGAGCTCATTCAATGGATCTATACATGTATTAGTAATCCCTAGATGTCCCCTTTAGTTAATGGGTTCCCAACTAAATTTTTCAATGCAAGTAGAGGGTTGATACAAGGCTTCCCCATATCTTACCTAATGTACATCATCATGGAAGAATTATTAAGTGGGAAATTACAATATGATCAAAATAATGGTTTGCTTCCTGGGATTCAAATAGTTAGAGTGAAAATCATAAACTATTCCCAGTTTGCAGATGACACTTTTCTCTTAGGTAGAGATTCTATCACAATAGCCAAAAGGTTTAAGGAAAACATGGACCTGTTTACTCAAGCATTTGGAAGTCTAATTAATAATCTAAAAATACCAATATATGCCTGGAATGTAAGTCAAAGCGCCCTAGAAATACTCTCTAATATTGTTCATTTTTCTTTTATGGCTAGTTGGAATTGTTTTACATATTTGGGAATGCCTATTTGTCTTTGTTCCCCTAGATCTAACACGTGGCAACAAATCCTAATTAAAATCAATTCAAACTTCATGCAATGGGCATCTCATTGGTTAAATCCAGCAGGGAGAATCATTCTCATCAAAGCTATGTTATTTTTTCTTCCTATATTTCAATGTTTATCTCTCTTGGCTCTAAGTGGTGTTCAATAAAAAATAATAAGGGAGATACAAAAATTCTTATGGCAAGGTGGAAAATCCTATAATAAGAGGTTTCACCTAATTAGCTAGTCCATAGTGAGGACCCCTAAAGCACATGGTAGTTTGAGGATTATTGATCCTAGACTAATAAACCTTTCCCTAGGGGATAATATACTATGGAGAATGGTCACTGAGAAATACGAACAATGGAAAAAGGTCTTTGTCAAGAAATATTTTGTTGAACACAGAAAGAGATGTTTGGATGTGCTTCCTTCTACCGTAAATGGATCCCTAATATGGAAATTGGTTAATGTTGCAATTCCTATAATTCAACCAGATTTCACTTGGGTTCCAAGTAATGGGGGTTTAATAGATATTTTGAATAACAGTATAATGGGGAACAAGCCCTTGGTTCATGCATACCAATTGGCTCCATTGTAGTGTTTTCTAGATTCTCTTGGGCTCAATACTATCATTGATATATCTACTTGGACCATACATGGTTGGTGTAATAGTTGGAGTTTTGGATATGATCCTCCAAGGATGCTACCATTAGTTCAGCAAATGATAGTCCTTTTGAGTGGGTTCACATCAAAAATTTGATCGCATTGCAATCAAAGAGGTTTGGGATCATCCATATATATAGTAAATAAGGGATATGAATGATAATTGGAAAAAGAATCCATTCCCCCTAAATCCTTAGTATGGATAAAGATTTGGAAATTTGGTGGGATTCTCAAAACAAATAGATTGTATTGGGATTTATCTCATGGGAGAATTTTAACAGTGGAAAACTTGGCTATAAGAGGGATCCACGGACCTTCAAGATGTGGTCTTTTATTGGTAAGTGTTGAAACTATAACCCATTTATTTTGGGAGGGTATTTATATTGCATGAGTTTGGAAAAAGGTTTTAACAAGTATTGAGAATTGCTTCCACAAACTATCATCTTGGAAATCCTTTCTTGAGAAGTGGGGTTTCACATATAAGGGGTCCTTCAGGAACAAATCTCTATTTAAACAAATATGGTTATCTCTTCCAAAGTATATCAATTGGAATATATGGCTAGGTAGAAATTGGGTAATATTTAGGAAGGAAAGAATTGTGGAAGAAGTTGTATTCAATAAAGCTATAACCCTCCTTGTTGAACCTTCAATGCCAAATAATTTCTAACCCCCACAGGAAAAAGTTGGAAGGGGTTGAAGAGGCTCAGTTGGCCCAATTTAATATTCAAGGAAATATTTCCCCAAAAGAAGAAAAACTCAACCCTCTACAAATGAGATAGTAGCTATGTATGAAGAAACAAGAATTATGCAAATGGAGAGTAGAGCGGAATACCTTTTTACCCTTTTTTGATGGAGCCTCAAAGAGGAATCCCAGGGTGGCAAGTGTCGAGGGGGTCATCTATGACCCAGAAGGAATAATTCAAGCAACTTACTCATGGAGTCTAGGTATCTTGTCTAATAATTTGGTTGAGGTGTGTGGTTTACACCAAGGTCTGAAGATCACTCAAGAAAAGTAAATGAAGAACGTAATAGTTTGTGGTGATTCTCTCCTTCTCATCCATCACATGGTCAAAGACACAAATTTGATGGACACTGGGATGGCCTCAGTTTTATGTTGAATACACCAATTAATCACTAAGTTCTTAAACTAAGGTACTATCATGTCTTAAGGGACAACAATGTAGAAGCATATTAACTGGAAATCCAAGAATCTAAAAAAGTGTTGGGAACATCAGTTATTAATAATGAGGTCATATGGGAGCCTTTACCTTAGGATTTGAAATGACCCTTAAGGGATTATAGGATTGTCTTATCTACACACAAGTTTTGATTAATGCAATCAAGAGGGAAGAGAGAATGATGTGACTTCCCATGGATATGAGTCTAATTTGCCCCAATTCATATCAACTTCAAGAATTTGTGCAGAAGATGGGAAGGCATGCAAGTGGTATTTTTACTTTTAGCTTGGGGTAAATTTGGAGGCCATCTACATCTCATTTTGGATAAAACGGCCTCCAAGCCAGGGTTTCTCTCAATCATGATTCAAGTATTCTTGTAGCATTGTCGGGGAGGGAGACTCTTGAATGAAAAGGGATTGTGTTCAAGATTACCTTAGGACTGAGTGATGGGTTCACATGTGCAAGAATATGGAACCACTGAAGGGCAAAAATTAGCTAAGGATAATTGCTAGAGAGCGAGACAAGGTTATTGCGACCTTGGAGGCTCAGCTTGCCACAAACGTTAGCCAAAGTGCCATGGGAGATAAAGGGGCCAGAGTTGTAGATAATGAAGTTAGGAGTTCTCAAAACCAATAGGGAAAATGATTTCTCTCAATGTATTTCCAAATAGTAACTCCTAGAGTAAATCCTCTTACATTTACTAACTTTATCCTCTTACATTTATTAACTTTATTTTCTTGTGATAATTAAATTATTAATAATCATAACTATTTATTAATAAATTATTAAATACTAATAACTTTTAAATTATTGATTTCCAAAAAACTATTCATCATATGCTTTTGCTCTTTTCTAATCAAGCCACACAAATTTGTCCAAAATTACAATTTTTTATTATTTAAATTGTATTTCTAAATAAAAATATATATTAAAATCTTAAAAAACAATAAAACACTTAAATTACACAAAATTACCCCCAAAAATATTAAAAAGTAAAACGTACTGGGGCTTCACTAACAACTACAATTAAATAACATAACATAATTTATAACAGAAACCTATTATAATTTTTTAAATTATCTTCTTTTACCAGCCGACATTTTTGTTCTTAATTTCCATCTCCATCCAAATAGTATTAATAGTTTATAGGGCTTGATATTGCTTTGACCTAATTTCACCCATTGTTGATTTTCTGAACAAACATAGCTCGCGGAGGACATCGATTTCGGATCCGAATCTGCCGAGATCTGAAGAAATGGCTAAGGAAACCGGTTACTACGACGTACTAGGAGTCAGTCCCACGGCCACTGATGCAGAGATCAAGAAAGCTTATTACTTGAAGGCTAAACAAGTTCATCCTGATAAAAATCCAAACGATCCTCAGGCTGCAGAAAAGTTCCAGGTATTGGGAGAAGCTTACCAAGTTCTCAGTGATCCAGCACAGCGTGCATCATATGACGCATATGGAAAAGCATGTGTATCAACGGAAAGAATGATAGACCCAGCAGCAATTTTTGCTATGCTGTTTGGAAGCGAGTTATTTGAAGACTATGTAGGCCAGCTTGCAATGGCTTCGATTCTTTCTTTCGACAAGTTTACTGAAGATGAACTGACAGAGAAGATGAAGTCTGTCCAAAAGGAAAGAGAAGAAAAACTTGCACAGATTTTGAAAGATCGTCTTAATCGGTATGTAGAAGGTGACAAGGAAGGGTTTATACAACAAGCTAAATCTGAGGTTCAACGTCTCAAGGGTGCAGTTACTGGAAGCAATATGCTGCAGACAATTGGTTACATATATGCAAGACAAGCGGCAAAGGAACTTGGAAAGAAGGCCATATATTTGGGTGTGCCATTTATTGCTGAATGGTTCAGAAACAAAGGGCATTTTATAAAATCTCTAGCCAAAGCAGCTACAGGTGCTTTTGCACTACTACATATACAGGAAGATATAAAGCAGCAGATGAGTGCAGAGGGGAATTATTATGTAGGTGATTTGGAAGCATATCTACAGTCCAACAAAGAAGTGATTATTAACTCACTTTGGAAACTAAATGTGGTTGATATTGAAGGCACTCTCTCACATGTGTGCCAGATGGTCTTGCAAGATGACAGTGCCAACAAAGAAGGTCTTCGAGCTCGTGCGAAGGGTTTGAAAACTCTGGGAAAGATTTTCCAGGCTGCGAAACTACAAAATGAAGATGGAATTCCAGAAAGAGAAGGTCTTCGAACTCGTGCCAAGGGTTTGAAGGGTTTGAAAACTCTAGGAAAGATTTTCCAAGCTGCGAAACAAAAAAATGAAGATGGAATTCCAGAAAGAGACAGTGCTCGTAGGTTGGAGAAGGAAGAATGCAGCAATTATGCAAGCTCTCACGATACAGCACCAAAGACTGCTCCCAGCACGACTCCACTTTCCTCTCAGGACTCTGGAAATGGATTCTGGTTCCGTCGATCAATGGATGGTCTTTTGCGGCTTTGGATCCATCTTCGAAGAAAGTTTCAATAAAATGATTTTAATTTTTTGTTAATTGCTGGAGGCTAATTATGTTGCCGAAATATGTAGAGGCTTTGAAAGATTTCATGGTTTATATTTAGTGATATGAACATGGGGAGAACGTAATCATCAATTTAGAGGCAATGTATGTTGACGAAGAATGAGGTTCTCAAGAATTTTATGGTTTCGATTCAGTGATATGAACATCAAAAGGCCGTAATCTAAACGTACATTCTACATTCTATGAAATGACTTTTTTTTCTGCTATAATTTTAGGGGATTTTTGTTCTTGGTGAAAAATTATTAGATTTACAGATTTGAGTGATTATTTTTGTATAATTCTAGTGTTTTTGGATTTTTAGCATGTTGAATCCATTTCTGCATTCAAAAATGGTTTATATTTAGTGATATGAACATCTAGAGAATTTAAGCATCAATTTAGATCAAAAAGGTAGTAATCTAAACATTTTATGAAATGAATCTTTTTTAGGTCATATTTTCAGCAGGCATTTGTTCCTAGTGAAAATTTGTTAGATTCATAGATTTGACTGATTATTTTTTAGTGTCCCAGGTTTTTCAGCAGGCTGAATCCATTTCTGCATTATGAATGAATTTTAAACAAAAAATACTGATTTCTTGCAAATTTATCTGGTCTCATTTTTGCCAAAAAAACATTTCCTAGAATATTTAGACAAAACCCATCAAAAAAATGTGATCATTAATTTAGTTATTATTAATGGTATTTTTTTTTATTATTAAAAAATTATAGAAAAACATCTTATATACATATATCAAAAAAAGTTATTTCCATCTCATTGTCTCCTCTCTAAAAACACATAACATATAACTAAGTGTATTTTGTATATTAATGGGAATGGACCATATTTTATTATTCAAAATGAGCATTCCACATCATTTTCTTGTGTGGTTAATAATCCAAAGGGGGTAGGATATGTATACCTCCCTAAATTTTAGCACTCAATTTGTTGTAGGATATGTATACATCAGAAAACTTTAGCACTCAATTTGTGTGGCTTGGATAGTAAGGTTAAAGATGAAAACACTATTAGAAAAGTTGAGAAATAGACTCGAGGTTTTGAATATAAATCCATTGCAAATTAATTAAACTTGCTATGGATGAATTAAATAAGAAGTTAAGGAGAAAAATAAGTTAATTGAAAATTTAAACATTGAACAGATTGAGGAAAACCTCTGATATGAAATTTAATAAGTTGAAAGAAAGATATTTGGAATATATCAGGGAAACACTCAAGATTAGAGAACTTGAAGAGGAAAAATAAAGGCATAGTAAAGAAGGTGGCAAGAGTAAATCAAAACAATAAGAAAAATAAAGTTATACTGAAGGTGGCAAGGATGAAGGTATGGGTAAGGATAAAGGTAAATTTTAGGGAAATTCAATAAAAAAAAAACCTTGAATTGACTAGGAGAAGTCTCTTCAAAGATGAGAGAAGAGGTTGTCGGAAGATATTGCATCCAAGAGTGTTATAGCTAATCTCTATGCTTCATCACCAATGACAAAATCATTGAAGGAGGATTTAGTTGAGAGAGAAAAATATTACAGAGCTCAAAAAAGAACTCTTGCAGAACTGAAAAGAATAGCATTTGGGATGTGACATGGAGATACAAAACTTGAAATCCCAAATTGTCGATTTGCAATGACAATCACAAAGGCCCATAGTTGAGGCTATACCATTTTTGTCTACTACATATGAAAAACAATCAGGGATCAACAGGCACACTACCATGGCTAGGGTCTCTCTAAATTGAGAGGGAGTTGGGAAGTGATGGGTGTAATGGCCATATTGTGATCATATGGCACATGTGTGTTTGGTGCAAAGGCCTTTATGTTTGGATGAGGAAGGTTATGTAGGTGTGGGTGTTACTATTGGGGTAGGCAGCAATGATGTTGTTTTGGGAAGTCTAATGAGATTTCATAACTCTAGGAAAGTGGAGCAAAGATTGGTTGGGTGTCGAATTGTTTTACAAAATGTGCATGGTGGTTGGACTCGGGAGGGAGGGAGTATGGACTCCTTTTTCTTCCCGGTTCCCCTTTTGTTGGTTGTGTTTCCCCCTTTGTTGGTATCATTTCTCCCAACAATGTGACTAGTTGGAAGAGTTGGCATTTGAGCCATTGATTATGTACGCAACACCTCTGGTTGAGGTGGGATAGATGGGACTGGTACCATAGAGGGTGGTTCTAATTACCAAACATGGATGGCTATCACCATGTTTTCAAGGTGAGGGTAGATGCCACCCAATATTTCATTACTTTAGGTGGTGGGTAGAAGAAGGGTGGGTGAGATCCTATGGGACCATTTTGCAAACATGTATTTGGCCTATCATTGGTGAGTTTTCTGAAATGGGGGAAGCTTCCGAGAGAAGATGGTCAAGGAATTTCCTCTAGGGGTGCTTATGGTTAACAAGAATCCATGGGGAGTTGGGGTGACTCCCTCAAGGGGAGGTTCATTAGGAATTTCCACACCATCTGAGGTAACAACATAGACTTGAGTTTCACTTGTGGGGGGGAGGTGAGGGGGTTTTCCCTAGTATGAGCCCATCAATGATGGGTCATGAAAGATTTGTTGTATGACTTCCATAACTAGTGAAATGTGGGAACTAACTTGGATGAGAGGGAGGATGTTATCTATGTTCCATGACTGATTAGGCTCATAGTGGGTCAACTCGTCAATGGTGATGATTTTGTCATTGTGGGGGAAGAGCATGGTCCAAAATATGGAAGAGGCTACAAATTGCATGGCGTACATGCAGTTGTGTCCAAAGAGGATATTGTAATCCAATTGGGCATCAATGACCTTAATGTCAATAATGATTTTTTCCCCCAATTTCCACTAGAACATTTTGGTAGAGGAATTTTGATTGGGATGGGTGGCTATTGTAGGCTCCGAGAGTAATGGCTGATGGAACTAGCTCTGGTGATCTAAGTTGTTTCCATATAGTTTTGGACATGATGCAGGTAGATTCCCCTTCATCGATTATACATCAATGGAATGTGATGTTTTGGATTTTGACAGGAATTTGGAAAGCGACGAGTGAGGGAAGGCGTGGTTATGCTTTGTCCAAATCAAAAGTGATCATACGGGTGTCGGTTTGGTCTACTTCCCCTAATTGTGAAGGCCTTTTTTTATGAAGGGCAGGTCTGGAGAACTTTTAATACTGACATGGAAGTTGGTGTCTAAGCCAGATTATCGATAAGGTTGTAGTTGTGTGTGGCCCTTGCATGACGGTTGTGCACATTCATGCACAGAGGTACACGGGGGATCTGGGTAGTGGCTTCAGTATTAGGGCGAGGTATCATCAAAGGTTTTCCCACTAGAAATTGGGGGGACTCTAATGTGGTTGGAGTAAGGTCAGGAGAAATATCGTATTGATGGTTGTGAGTTTGTAAGATAATTTCTTTCTCGGTGGTGAGGAGTATGATGCAATCTGTTGGATTGTCAGGTTGAGGTTGTCCTGGTTGAGGATATTATCCCATTAGCTGGGGGTGAGGGGAAGATTTTGGTTGTGTGTTAATGACTCCTTGGTGAGGAATCGGATTTTTCAGGACCTCGGGTGTTGGGTGAGGAATATAGTTGGAAGGTACCTATAGGGGTCCCTGAGGGATGGGGGGTCGCTATGGATTCACAGATTCTTTCATCCATTTGTAAACAGTGATCAGGGGGAAATCATGGATGTAATGGCCATATTCACCACATAGGGCACAAGGGAAATTGGTCTGGATATTTTTGTTTCTCCCGTGTCGTCGTTGTTCATTGTTGTTTCCCCCTTGAGGGTTTTGGTTAGCCTGATTTTGATTACCCCCAGTGTTGGTTATGGAGCCTGATTATCTTCTTGACTCAGAGGTCTTGTGTTTTTCAGTCGTGTTTATACCCCATGAAGACTTTACACCCCAGAATTATGTACAATCTTCCACGCATGGGAGTGCAGAGGGGGGGTACCTCCTTTGTGGGGTCTGGGGGGCCTATCCCCTTGGTTGGGGAGTTCAAGGGAAAGCGGGCCCCCGGCGAGGGTTAAGGGGCAGCGTCCCCCGATGGGGATTCGAGGGTGAAGCCCTTGAAGGAAAAATTACATTGTAAAAGTATATTCTAATTTCATTGTAAATCAGGACCGTTCATTATAAGGTCACAGATCTAACGGTAGAAATTATGTTAGGGTTTTTTTCCCTAGAAGGCAACCCTCTTTTATGAGGGAAATGTATTGCGGCTATTTATGATGGTGAGTATTGTATTCTGAGAGAGGATACTGTAAGAGAAAGAAGAGGAAGTTACAACAGGTTTTGCTATAGGTTGTATCCCTTCATTTGTTGGATAATAATAAAGGAAGGACCTGGCAATTTCTCTGGTGGACGTAGCCCACACGGGGTGAACCACGTAAATCTATGTCTCTTTTGTATTGTGTATCTTATGTGTTTTGTTTCCACATTTGTTTTATTTTATTCCTCTGCGGTCCTGTTTTTCTAACAACTGGTATCAGAGCGAAAGGTAACTCGCAGGAAAAGAGGGTTCTTGGTTCAAGTGGGAGCAATGTCAGAAGATGGAAAGTTTAGGGTCGAGAAATTTAATGGCCAAAACTACCAGTTATGGAAGATGCAGATGGAAGATTATTTATATCAGAAGGATCTATTCCTACCATTGGGCGGAGTGGCAAAGAAGCTGACGACCATGAAGGATGAAGAATGGGAGATTCTTGACAGAAAGGCTCTAGGAACGATACGACTGAGCTTGGTAGGGTTGGTGGATTTCAATATTTCGAAAGAAAAGACAACAAAGGATCTGATGGATGTGTTGGATAAACTGTATGAAAAACCCTCAGTGTCCAATACGGTATTTCTAATGAAGAGATTATTTAATATGAAGATGTCAGAAGGTAGGTCTGTTGTAGATCATTTAAATGAATTTAATACGGTTACTAATCAACTAAGTTCCATAAAATTGGACTGTGATGATGAGGTTAGGGCTCTTCTAATCTTGTGCTCATTGCCAGAAAGCTGGAACGGCTTGGTCATGGCTGTAAGTAACTCTGTCTCTAGTTCAAATACTTTAAAATTTGATGATGTTGTTGGTGTTATCCTTAGTGAGGAAATGTGACAGAAAAGAACAGGTGAGACATCAGGTAATGCGTTGAACATGGAGAACAGGGGAAGACAAAAGGATAGAGGAAAGGGCTCAGGGAACCCTGGGAATTCTAGGAAGGGAAGATCCAAATCCAGACTTGGAAAGATAGAGTGTTGGAATTGTGGGAAGAGAGGACATCTGAAGAAAGACTGTAGAGATCCAAAGAAACAAAGAGATGGACAATAGGAGAGAAATCAGGAAGCAAATGTAACATGTGATGTGTTACAAGATACTTTGATTCTTTCTGTAGATAATATTTATGAGTCTTGGGTAGTAGATTCAGGGGCTTCATTTCATGCCACACCCCATAGGAAACATTTTCTAGATTATGTTCAAGGTGATTTTGGACGGGTTCATTTGGGTGATGATGCACCATGAAAAATTGTTGGAATGGGAAATGTAAAAATAAATCAATGCAATGGAAACTAATGGTTGTTGAAAGAGGTAAGACATGTTCCATATTTAAGGAAAAATCTGATTTCAACAGAGAAGTTGGCAAGTGAAGGTTGTATATCCATATTTACAGATAAGACGTGGAAGGTCATCAAAGGATCATTGGTGATAGAAAAAGGAGAGAAGGTAGGTACATTGTATTTATGTACTGGTAATACTGACTCTTCTATATTTTTAGCTTCTACAGGAGTGGATACATCATTGTGGCATCATAAGCTGGGACACATGAGTGGAAGGGTATGCAGATCCTTCACAAAAGAAATTTGTTTCCAGATCTTAAACAAATTGATTTGGACTCTATGAGCATTGTGTTTATGGAAAACAAAAGAGAGTCAGATTTCTCAGAGTCGGAAAAGAAAAGAAGAATGAAAGGATAGAGCTTGTGCATACAGATGTATGGGGACCAACTCAGGTATCATCTCTTGGTGGCTCTCATTATTATGTTACTTTTATTGATGATGCAACTAGAAAAACTTGGGTTTATTGCATTCGACAAAAATCTAATGTTTTTTATACTTTTAAGAAATAGAAAGCTTTAGTTGAGAATGAGACAGGAAAAAGTTTGAAGTGTCTCAGATCAGATAATGGAGGTGAATATTGTAGAAAGGAGTTTGATGATTACTTTTCATACCATGGGATTCGTAGAGAGAAGACAGTTCCAAGAACACCACAAGAAAATGGTGTGTCAGAAAGGATGAACAGGACAATCATGGAGCGTGCAAGGAGTATGAGATTGCATGTTGGTTT